>SJYV01008427.1:0-16252 GCA_006410875.1 Neotragus pygmaeus | reverse complement strand
TATCTTTGAGTCTACCTCTTTTTTTTGTTATATTCACTAGTTTGTTGTGTTTTTTTAGATTCCACATATAAATGTTGTTACATAGTATTTGTGTTTTTCTGACTCATTTCATGTAGCATAATGCCTTCCAAGTTCATCCATGTTGCCACAAATGGCAAGATTTCAGTCTTTTTTTATGATTGAGTAGTATTCCATTGTATAAATAAATATATATAAACATACAAAATTTGTATATATTTATATGCACACATATATAAGCTGTATATATGTGACATCTTCTTTATCCATTCATCTGTTGATGGACATCTTGGTTGCTTCCATATCTTGAGGTCAACTGATTTCTAAGTTCTTAGAAATGAGGTGCCTCTCTTGTTTTTACCTACAACCTCTTTCTAAAATTCATATTTTCCAAAAGAAATGAAAATGCTTTAAGAATTTGTTCTTATATGCTGAGTAGTGAAAAAAAAATTAAGCCTATGGTCTTCCAAAGTTCTGAGTAATTTAGCGTAAGTGTAAACCCTTTGCTTTTCCAGTGGATGGTGGGGGAATATTCTTCTCTGTATTTTAGAATAATAATNATGCTTTAAGAATTTGTTCTTATATGCTGAGTAGTGAAAAAAAAATTAAGCCTATGGTCTTCCAAAGTTCTGAGTAATTTAGCGTAAGTGTAAACCCTTTGCTTTTCCAGTGGATGGTGGGGGAATATTCTTCTCTGTATTTTAGAATAATAATGCTAAGAGCTAACAGTTATTTTGCACTTTTTCCCAGGTTCTATACTAGGCACTTTGTTGTTGTTTAGTCGCTAAGTCATGTCGGACTCTTTGCAACCCCATGGACTGCAGCACGCCAGGCTTTCCTGCCCATCACTATCTCCATTGCTCCATGTCCATTGAATTGGTCATGTTATCTAACCATGTGTTAACTTATGTAATCTTTGCAGCAACCCCATGGGTTAAGAACTATTATTACCCCTATACCACAGATGAGGAAATAAGCCCAAGGAGGTAGAGGAATTTGCCCAAGTTCAAAACAAAGCTCGAAGTGGCAGAGCCAGTATCCCAGGCAGATTGATTCCAGGGTCTGTCCATTTATCCCTGTTTGAAAGCCTCCAAGGCCAGAGATAAATTCAAGGACTTCTGGTACTTTTTAAATAAAGGACAAGATTTCTCACACAAGTTTATACTTTACTGGTGCTTTCTTCCCCACATATATGAAAAGAACTAGATCTCATTTATAATCTGATTTCAATCAAAGATGTATCTACTGATTGCCAATTTCATTAAAGCAAGAAAAATGCTTGACCCTACGGAGCTTCACTGGGTAATCAGTCTGCTACTTCCAGCTACCAAGAAGGAGGGCTGTTTTTATCTGAGAAAAATCTGCCAGTTATATGTAGATTAAAAAAAATTTTTTTATCAATATATCTAACTAATTTTAAAAGCAATATATCTAACTGAAGTGATACAGCAGTGATACTCTTTCAGCATCATAAATCTCTCTTTTAGAGATTATATTGCTATGTAACTACCAGAAATATTTTCATAAACACCATTGCTTTTTCTTCAAAGAATTTCATAATCTCTTTGATGCTTTCATGCACAGTGAATTTTTATCCCTGCATTATTTTGTTGNGAACCCCTTTTCTTAGCTGAGATCTCCCTTTCCCCTCAACAGTTGGTTTGTCAGCTGTGAAATCCTGTCCATTTCACTGGAGACTTGACTTCCTGCCAATGGATAGCTGACTTGAGACTGGAGCTGGGGATGGGGCAGGGGGAGGAGGTAACAGGTACAAAGAGCCAGTCCCCTGGCATCAAAGTGGAGATGTGTATAAGAGACAGGAACAAATGCACTTAAAAGTTATTATTTTTTAAGCAACATTTGGCCTGCTGTTTAGAAGACATGATAAATGCTGCAAATATTTGAACTTATTTTTATTTTTTGTTTCACTTTTTCATCCCCAAAGAGTATAAAATATAGGTAGACTAAAAAATACATGAGAGAAAAAAATAACAAGGATTCACAGATTTTTTTTTATTGTCATCATGTGTGATAAATTTTGAAAACTTTATACCTATAGAGTATTATGGAAAATCCATTTTTACTTCAGATGAATAATTTTTTAACAAGAATATATTACTTAAAAATTCATATTACCTGGTCATGTAACTGAATTGGCAGAAAGTACATGTGACTTATCCTATTTAATTATTGCATTATTAAATATAAATTAATGACAGTTGTCATAATGAAAATGTAGATTTTAATCAAAAACTACAAGATACCATTCAAAAACAAACAGCAGATGATACAAACTGCAGTGTGAGTGTCAAATTTAATCAGTGATCAATTCAGTAGAATTCAGTTTGTTTTTCACAGTAGTTATATTCTATAAAGTAATTTTAAACACTGAATTAGCAAATATTGATCCACTGCTGCCAGGGAAAATACAGGCTAAGGTTTCCATGAGTGTTTCGTCACAGCATTTTCATTAACTGATGAATATATGACCTTGTTTTGCATGCGTTTCTGTTTAGAGACACTTTAATATATATTGTTGAATCATTACATTGAACTCATGGCCAACAGCCTTGTGTAACTCTGTAGTTCATGTCTAAATGAAGCTTATCTAAAATGCTGTTTTCTCTGTGAGGCATGTCACAGCCTTATCGGCTTAAGAACACTAGAAAGCACTTCAGCACTATGTTTGAAAATAACAAAGTCACACACACACACGTACACAAAGCACAAAAATGCAAAAAAAAAAAAAAAAACCATGGAACTAAATAGATCACAAAAATAACACTTATTTACAGTCTGAGGGCTGAAACAAGAAGAAAGAGCATAGTCTTTCCATTAATTCAAATGTTTCACCTCTCTGTATGTCTGTGAATGACTGAGAAAGCTCCATGAGTACTGATTTTTGGGTTGTAAATAAATTTCAGTATATAGGTGAATTTGCAGATATGGAATCTACAAATAGGACTGAATGTATTTGTAAAACTTAAATATACAACTGATCAGTGTGTCAGAAAACAAGCTTCTTATTTAGAAACCCAAGCTCTTTTAGGTATTATTCACTTATCAAAGTTAGTTCTCCTTCATAGATCAAAGTAGCTAGTACATATCTAACCTTTTAAAAGGACATTTTACTTCTATCAGTTGAAATAACTCTCATAATAAATGTACAAAACTCCCATCTTCAAAAAATTTTAAAGTGTGATAAAAATACAAAGATATTTCCAAATAGCAAAAATGTCTCTGCTTCAAAGAGTACCCCTTAAGATGTGTTGCCCTTGAGCAGTGTACAGCCTGATCAACCATATACAGCAGCCTTAACTGTAGGTAGGCTGCCCAGGAGAAACACAGTGCGCAGAGTGGATGAGTTCAACTTTCGAGAAAGGCTGACTGTAGACGATATCTATTACAAAGAGGAGCGGACTTGGAGGCAGAGACACCTCACTTGAAAAACCTGTACTGCTGATTATTTTTTAAGCCGATTTTATTCATTTACTTATACATTTTTATTTATTTACTTGGCTGAGCTGGGTCTTGGTTGCTGCCTGTGGGATTTTCTCTAATTACGGCGAGCGGGAGCTACTCTCTAGTTGCGGGGCTCTGGCTTCTGATTGCAGTGGCCTCTCTTGTTGCAGAGCACAGGCTCTAGGGCAAGTGGGCTCAGGGGTTGCAGCTCCTGGACTCTTGAGCACAGGCTCAACAGCTCTGGGGCACAGGCTTTGCTGCTCCACCGCAGGTAGGATCCTCCTGGTTCAGGGACTGAACCTGTGTCTCCTGCACTGGCAGGTGGATTCTTTCCCACTGAGCCCCCAGGGAGGCTCTGTTCTGACATTTATGTTGTGAGCAAACTCCCTCTCTGAGCTTTAGTTTCTACACCTGTAATAAGAGGGCAATAATACCCACTTCAGAGAAGTTGATTTAAGGAGGAAAAATAATAAACCTATGAAAAGTATAAAAAAAAGTCTGACGTGAAGAACTCTTCCTCGAGTCCTGTAAACAGTGGGATTTCCTTGAAGTTTTAGAACAAGGCAATCATCAGATTGCAGTTAAAAAAAAAGGAATTCTTCTGTTGGCTTGAAAATGAATTAGAAGCAGACTGGTTGGTATAAAAGCCCAGATTAAACACCCACCCCCCAAAAAAATCTCCTTAAAACCTAGTCTAAGACAATCGATAACAAGAATGGAGAAAGGAGCAAGACTGAAGAGTTATTTCCGAAACTGCATCGTGCAGTTGAAGATGCAATCCTTTCTGGAACCCCTTTTCTTAGCTGAGATCTCCCTTTCCCCTCAACAGTTGGTTTGTCAGCTGTGAAATCCTGTCCATTTCACTGGAGACTTGACTTCCTGCCAATGGATAGCTGACTTGAGACTGGAGCTGGGGATGGGGCAGGGGGAGGAGGTAACAGGTACAAAGAGCCAGTCCCCTGGCATCAAAGTGGGAAGTTAGTTTCCAGGCTCAGCTACATGCTTGAGTAGCTTGTTCTCTTCTCCTATCCTGTTTTCTTCGCTTCCTTGTCCTAGGAGAACTCCTAAGTAAACCACTTTCTTAAGAATCCTGACTCCTAACTCTTTCTGAAACACACCAAAGGTGAAAGACCTTACAAAAAGACCCATAGCTGCAAAGGGAATGTGGAGGAGAGAGCAAAAGAGGCCCTTAGGCTCTTGCTTCATCCCAGACTTCATAAATCCTTCTGACTGGTTGACACTTTTCCTATAAAGAGACACACGGTGAGGTGGTTCTTCTGACAATCTGCCAGTAAGTTCATTCTCCCTTTGGGGTAGAAAAATATTAAAACTGATTGCCTGATTAATCCCTCCAAATTTTTCCTGAAATATTAAACTCTTAAACTTGCAACTTTACAACTGAAAAATTGCTTCAGCAAGGCCTTGGAGGATGGCATTATGTACAGTGAATCTTTTTGATTAGTTGGAAAAATACAGATTAAAATTGAATTATCAATGAAATATGTTGAATTTAAAGTCAGATGAAAATCACGTGAGTCTGAAAAATATATATTTATCATAGGTGTTTTCCAGAACCTTCTTTTTACCTGGCTAAAATATTTTTAAAAGCACTTTAAGTTTTGAATAAGGATTTTACTTTTTTATTAAAAAAAAAAGCAGTCTGTCATTGGTTTTAATGTTGAAACCAAAGGTCCTTGAATTGGTTGTTTTTTATAAAGTGAGCTCTCAGTAGTTTTTAAGCTTAGCCTATCATAAAGTTATAAAACTGATAGCATTTATTTGAGGTAAAAAAATACGTTGGAAACAGTTTTAAGTATTAGGAAAAGAAAGCAGACTTTAAAAATAAATGGTATGAAACTTTATAAAGATCTTTGGAAGTGACAGTGAGAGAGTGTTTTACAACTAGTTGTGTTGTCAGACTAAAACAAATAAAGGACAGGGATTTGATTCAGGATGAATTAGTAAAATGATAATCATTCCTAAAGAAGGACTAATTATATGTATACATATAGCTTTGCTGTATAGTAGAAATTAACACATTGTAAAGCAATTATATTCCAATAAAAATTAAGTATTAAAAGGACTAATTAGAGAGATCAAATAGAAATCAGCAAAATAACTGAAACAAGTCTAAGAAAGGACCAAGAATGGTTGAAAAAACCTTTAAATGTGGTCACTTGAAGGACAGATGTATTGGATTTTGGTGGTCTTTCACCAAGGCATCTTGTATTGGATACCTAACGCAGTTTGCAGCATTTGGCAACACTTCATTTAGCCATTGAGGAAAATATTTAAATCACACATATCCTTTGAAAAAAATCTTTAGACAAATAAAATGTTATAGGAGTGCTTTCTGGACAGGTTTCTAAACACATTGAAAGTCCCCAAAGTTATCTTATTATAGATTTTTCCTATGAGAAGCTTGTATATTTGCAAGACAAACAAGCGAACAAACATAAGGAAGAAACCAGAGAAATAAACTTCCAAAACCCCAAGAAAGTTCCAAAATAAAAGCCCCAGTGCCAGAGATACAGATCTTAATGTCTTCCCAGAGCTACTGATGAGGCATTTCAATCGTGTCTCAGATATCATGTTTATTGAACGTCTGTGTGAGTGTCCCAGGTTTCTAAACATATTTCAGGATAGTAACAGGACAGAAAGATGAGGTGGAAATTCTGGTCTGAGCTGGACATGCCCAGGGCTTCCGTTCCCAAACTGCAAAATATTTGTTTGCCTTCCCCTATCAGCACCTCAGGCTAAATGTGTCCTAAACTGAACTCTCTCTCCTCCTCCCTCTTCTGCTTTATCTCCTCACTGCCTTTCAGGTCTCACTGGGCTTTCAGCCTGGCTGGTAACCTCAGATTCCTATGGATTCCACCTCCAAATCTCCCAGGCCCCCCATCACCACTCCCAGTCCATCAGTCTCAGCTCTCACCTGGCCTGTGACGGCCCCACCTGCAGGCCTCCCCGACTCCCCTCTGGAACCTCCTACATATCCCACCTACTGTTGCCCTTTGGTTGCAGCCTTCACATTGTCCTTGACCTAAACGACTGTATACAAAATAGATAAGCAACAAGGACCTACTAAATAGCACAGGGAACTAAACATTGTAATCAGCTATTATGGAAAAGAATCTGAAAAAGTATATACATATAAAACTGAAGCGCTTTGTTGTCTACCAGAAACTAATACAACATTATAACTCAACTCTTGTTAAAAACTTGGCCCCCAGTGGTATGGTTTATATACACTAGCCTGGCACCTAATTAGGAACTTCCCTTTTCTATAAAAATGCAGTTATATGAAGTAGACTAGTTCAAACGGCTGGCAGCTGCCTGCTCTGTTGTCATGATAAAGAAAAATAGAAGTCTGTACTTAGACATCATACACCATAATATGTTGCCCACACATGCAATTTTGTGACCAATCTGGGCAGGAATATTTTTTACATCCCTCCCTTGCTTAAACTATCATCAAACCCAGAGTTTCCCCCACTGCCAGCCTGCGTCTTCTATCACCTTAGTACCAGCTTGTCCCAAACTCTTCCAGGGTCCAGCTCAGACCTACATCCAGTCTTGGGTCCTTCTTTCAGTTCTCAAAGGACCATCATCAGGTATTGCCTTGAAGAATCACTTGGTTCATGTCTTGACATCCCAGGAAGTTTGAAGGCATCCAGGTGGGGCTCAGGTCAGGCACTTTTCTGCTCCCACTTACCATGAAAGTAAATTTTTTTCTGCATGGAGAAAAATCTGTTTAACACTGATTCAAATTTTTACTGTATTTTCCCCCAGCTTCATCAAGATATAATTGACAAAACTGTAAGATAAAGTGTGCACAGTGATGACCTGATTAAGTATACATTGTAAAAGGATTTCTCCCATCCTTTTAATTAACACATTCGTCACCAATACTGATTTTTAAAAATAAATTTATTTTGTATTGGGGCATAGCCGATGAACAATGTGATAGTTTGCGGTGAACACCGAAGGGACTCAGCCACACATATACATATATCCATTCTCCCCCTAGCACCCCCTCCCATCCAGGCTGCCACATAACATTGAGCAGAGTTCCATGTGATGCTATACAGTTGGTTCTTGGTGACCAGCATTGATTTTTAAAGACTGTGTAAATTCATATTTTCTGGTGTGACGAAGAAGAGTTACAAGTTTGACCAGAGTGACCAGAATTAGACTTTATGAAACTGAACTCTGCAACAATTAGATGTAATTAGAGAAGGGACTTTCTCAGCTCCTCTTCCAGTTGCCTTGAGGTTTGTGTCAGCTTTTGTGTTTCCTCGGGCAGTTTCATTTCACTGAAAATTTGACATGTGTGTAATTTTACTGCGAGGAAAAACTGCAATTGAAAAGAATGTTTACTACAAACTACACTATTAGGAGATTTCTGACAGCTTTAGTTTCCATTAAAGGATTTTTTTTTTTAATGTTGCTTCCAATGAAAGCACTGTGGTCATTCTGGATTGCACAGGTGACAATTATTACTATAAAATCAAAAGACATCATCTGAGGCCAAGAAGTCCTCAGAGATAATAATGAATGCACGTAGGATGGTTCGAAGGAATCCAAGAAGAGTTGCTGTATGTTTGATTTCATTTAATTTTAGAAGAGCACACGGGGAGTTCTACCAAGGGCCTTCAAGTGGGGTGAATGTGGGTTTCAGTTTGAGGTTCTGCTACAAACAGTGAGACCTAAGGCAGGTGACTCCCCTTCTCTGTGCTTTAAAGTCTGGGGTCTGATCTTCATTCCACCACTGACCAGCTGTATATACTCTTGGACAATTTATTTCATTTCCCTGTGATTGTTTCCTCAGCTTAAAAATGGATTATTCTAATACCCACTTCATAATCTTGTTTATACTAATGAGATCATAGTTGGAAAGCACTTAGAACAGCTCTTGAGAGAACACATGTAAATGTTTTGTAACTAGAAGCTGTGGCTGTTACCAACACTAGTCTTACTGTTATATATATTTCCCTGCAGGGTTGTTGAGAAGGTTTAATGAAAGAACTGCTCACCAGGACAGACTACGTGATTTGCAGGTCCCAGTACAAAAGGCAAATGTAGGGCCCTCGGTTCAAAAATCACTAAGAATTTCAAGAGTGGAGTTAAAAGAAGCGTCGGGCCCTTCTGAGCGCAGGGCCTGTGCAACTGCACGGGTTGCACACCCAGCCGGCGGCGGCCGGGGCGCTGGAAGGAGCAGAAGCGGTGGCACACAGTGGCGCTAAATAAGTGCTCATGCACCTTCATGACAGCGCACGCTGTCCCCACGGTTACCACTGACCCCCCTCGCTGTCACTTGTCCCCGACCCGAAGACAAGACGCGGAACTGCGCCCGCGGTGGAGCCCGGCGGTGAGGACCGACCTCCGGCCCCGCCGTCCCGTCGCTCTGGCCCGGCCGAGCCTCCGCCTGGCCGGACGGGGCCGCTCGGCCGCCTCGCCCCCTCCGCGGGCCAGCTTCCGGAGGATCAGGGTCTGCCCGGCGCCCCCCGGGCGCGTCTCGGGGGCCCGGACGCCTCGCAGCCCGGCCCAGGACTCCGGGCCCCGCGGGCGCCGCCAGCGTCCGGGGCCCCGCCGGCCCGCCGCAGTGTTTACCGGTTGCCCGAGGAGACGCGCCGCGCGCACCGCCGGCTCCCGCGCCCGCCGGTCCGAGCGCGCCGCGGGAGCCCGGCCGCCATGAGCTGCTCCGGCCCGCGGCGCCCGCCGCCCACCGGCCCCGCCGCCGTCGGCGCCTCGTCGCCCGCGCCCGAGGTACCGTCGCAGCCCGCGGGCGCGCGCCGGGGCGGCGCCGGCGCTCGGTCTCCTCCCGGGAGAGCGCGGGGAGGCCCGGCCCGGGCTGCGCGCGGCGCTCCTCGCCGGCGAACTCTGCCCTCGGCAGCCCGGGCGGATGGCGGTGGGAACGTCCCGCCTCGGAGAGGGCCGTGGTGTCGCCAGCGGCCGGCGAGTTTGAGGAAGTGAGGGGGCAGGTCGTGAGTGTGGGAAATGCGGCTGAACTCGAGGTTGTACCAGCTCGCGTCTCTGGGTCATCGACGCGGGTGACATTCTCAAAACGGTGTGTCTGGCTCCTGCGGACCCTTCCCGAGCCCCTGGCGCCGAGAATTCTTGCGTTTATCTTAAACTTCGTAGCTACCGAGAGACGTGTTTCAGAGCAGTTTCTTCAAAAACCTGAGGTGGTAAGGTTAACAATAATACATGCAGTCCGAGGGAAGTCGCTGCTCTGTTCGTTCCTAATCATTTCAGAAACGGTCATTCCGCTGTCGGATCCGTTTACTCGTCTACGCCCAGGTGGCACTTGGGCATCGCGGACTTGCAGGCTCAGCCTGGGTTGAGTGTCCCCTTCTGGACCCCGCGCAGGGGCCCACCAGGCAGAGCGTCTGTCAGAGGTTTCCCACGAGGGGGGAACTCTGTTCGGTCGAACTGCTTGCTGACCCCAGAGGTGTACTCAGCTTAGCTGACCACAGAAATCCCTGGGGCACGCTCTTAATTCAAGACTTGGGTTGGATTCTCCAACAAGTAGTAGGGAATTCTAACATTGAGCAGCTTTGATGGCTACCTTTACATCTAACCGGATAGTGCCTTCCTTCTATTTAGATTTTTCTGATTCTTGACTTATTTGTGGAAAACTAGTGCCATCTTGTACAAATAAAGTTAGTTTTTCTTCCACTAGAAGATTTACATATTTTGTCCCTATCTTGTATCCTTTTTGCATTAAGAATATTAGCCCATGCATAAGTATGTAGAGTTTTTGTACTGCTTATATTTGTTTGAGGGAACAAATTGAAAGTGAATTACAGACCTCATGGCCCTTCATCCCTAAAAAAATACTCTGGTGTGTGTCTCCTAAGAACAAGGGAATTTTCTAACCAAAACACAATGATCAAATTCAGTGTGTTTAACATCCGTATAATAATATTATCTAATGTTCACTATCTGCTATTTTGCCAGTTGTCCCAATAATGCCATTTACTGCAAAACATTTTTTTTTTTTTCATTTCAGGATCACACATTGAATTTAGCTGTGTGTGTTTAGTCTCTGTAAACCTGGAACAGTTCCTCCGACTTTCTTTGTCTTTGGTGATATTTTTGCAGAATCTAGGTCACTTGTTCTGTAAAATAGGTTTATCAGATTGTTCTTCATGATGGGATTTCTGGTAGGAATACTATCTGAGTGATGTGACTCAGTTCATCAGAGTAGGAGGTACACGATGTCAGTTTGTCCCACTATTGGTGATGTTCCTAATTGGTCGTATCTGCCCATTTTCTACTGTAAAGGTGGAAAAACAGTTACTTGTTAGTAATAAATGATCATATTGAATAATCCTACTGATTAATACTGAGATTTTTAGGGTAAATTTTACCACCTACATAAAGGAAAATATCCACCAAGACCAAGACTTTAAAAAAAATTATTTTTGGCTGCTCTGGGGCTTCGCTGTTGCTCTCGGGCTTTCTGTAGTTTTGGGGAGCTAGACTACTTTCAAGACTTGGTGCATGGGCTTCTCATCGCGGTGACCTCGCTTGCTGTGGTTCCTGGGCTCCAGGAGAGCAAGCTCAGCAGTTGTGACTCACAGGCTTGGTTTCCTGTGGCATGTGGGATCTTCCGGAACTACGGATCGAACTAGTGTCCCCTGAATTGCAAGGCAGATTCTTAACCACAGGACCACTGGGGAAGCCCCCAAGCCCAAGACTTTAATTGACCCGAAAGACCTAAATTTTATTGAGAAGCAAAACACCAGCATTTATTATAATTACTTTTTCGGTTTCCAAAATACTTATCTGAGACAATCTTATAACTCAGATAGGCAGGGCAGGAATTTCCCATTATACACAAGATATAGCTTGTTCAGTTAGCAAATAATGGAACAGGAACTTAAATATCTTTCTTTTGAAAGTTTAGTGCTTTCCCTACCATACCATTATGCACTGAAAAACAGATTAAAATACTAAGCAGGGATAATAACCAAGTGTACTTCCAGGGACTGGAAGTATTAGCTGTGAGTTCAGGCAGTCCTGATCACACCACTTAACTGTGACACTTTGAGCAAAAAAATGACGGTGTCTCAGAACTTAGTTTCTTCATCTGCAACATGGGATCATAAAGCTTATGACATAGCGTGGTTTGGAGATTCACTGTCAATATATGGAACGCTGCCAATGGAGTGACCAAATACATCACTGTTGGGAATTTGAGCAAGTTTCTTTCCTCTTGGTGAAACAAGAATTACTTAGAATAGCTGCCCGATGAAGTTGTTATGAGAAGCAAAGGTAAATAGCAACACAGCCTATCAGCAGCTATAGTTCTTCAAAGGAAAGAGGACTTAAACTGGACATGTATAATTATGAAAGAAGTAAAGTCAGTTTTTCTTTATTTCCCCACCATTTCAAACATTAAAAAAAAATGGTAAAATACACATAACATAAAATTTACTGTTTTAGCAAAATTTAAGTGTACAGTTCAGTGGCCCCAAGTTCAGTTGCTTTATTGTACAACTATCATCACCGTCTATCTCTGAAACTCTTTTCATCTTTTGAACTGAAATTCTGTGCACACTCAGCAGTAACTCCCCATGCCCTCCTTTCCCCAGCTCCTGGTAACCACCATTCTTCTGTTTCTGAATTTGACTGCTCTGGGCACCTTGTGTAAGTGGAATCATACCGTTTTTATCCTTTTGTGACTGGTTTGTTTCACTTAGCACAGTACCCTTGATGTTCATCCATTCATCCACATTGTATTAATTACAATACGTGCATTAGAACTTCTTCCCTTTTGAAGGCAGAATGATATTACATGTATATGTCATGTTTTGCTTATCCATTAATCTGTACAGAGACACTTGGACTATTTTATTGTGAATAATGCTACTATTTTATTGTGAATAATGCTCTGGGTATACAACAGATGGTCAAGATCTTGCTTTTAGTTATTTTGGGTATAAGAATCGTAATTGCTGGATTATGTAGCATTTCAATTCTCAATTTTTTAATAACTTTTTTCTTTTTAATATTTATTTATTTGGCTGCACTGGGTCTCAGTTGTAGGTTTCAGGATCTTTAGTTGTGGCATGCAAACTCTTAATTGTGGTCTGTGAATCGAGTTCCCTGACCAGGGATTGAACCTAGGCCCTCTGCATTGGGAGTGCGAGTCTTAGCCACTAGACCACCAGCAAAGTCCCCAATTTTCAGTTGTTTTGAGGAACTGCCTTACTGTTTTCCATAGTAACTGCACCGTTTTACATTCTTATCAGCAATGCACAGATGTTCCAATTTCTCCACATCCTTGTCCATACTTGTATTTTCCCTTCCTTCCTTTTTCACTTCCTCACTCTCTCCTTCCTTCCCTCCCATCCTCCTTCCTTCCTTCCTTCCTTTCTTCCACTCTTTTTTTTTCATATAGCCAGCCTAACAGGTGTGAAGTAGTAACCATCTCCACTTTGTTCTATTTCCTTTCTCTTTGATTTGTTCTGTTCTTTTTTATTTTCTCTTCCTTTTAATCAAACTCAAGTTAAGAAAAGATCTGATTCTAATCATATGTCTTCATGTGAATTTAAGTCAGAAACCTTGGCATTCTAGGTATAAAGGAAAATAACCTGAAGCCTCCCATGAAGGTAAGAAGTGAGAGAGAAAGAAACAGAAAAAGCAAAGTAAAAGATAAAAAGGATGATGAAAAGAAATATGAATATATCAGTAATTACAATAACTATAAATGGGTTAAATGCTCAGTTAACCAATAAAATTGTCAGATTGAATTTTTTAAAAAATAATTCAGGTATATGCTATTTATGAAAGACATTTTTAAACAAAAGTATATGGAAAGATTGAAAGCAACATGTTTGAAAAGATTTACCAGACACATAATAAGCACAGGAAACCTTATTGGATATGATAATATTATACAGTACTTTTAAAGCAAAAAAGCATTACTAGAGGTAAAGAAAGTCACGATGATACAAATTATATCACTGCCACATAATAATAAAAATTCTTATTTATCAGAAAAAGTTGCAACAATTCTAAATGTATATGCATCTAATAAAATGGCCTCAAAATACATAAATCCAAAATAGACAGAAGCAAAAATCTCTGAGGAGACATAGGCAAATCTTCACCTACAGTAGAACAGTTTTAATATACCTCTGTATGTATCTGAGAGACCCACCAGACAAAAATTTGGTAAGGGAACTATTAAAAAGATAAAAATACAAAAATGATTAAGTCATTATGAAGAAGAAGAAAAGGATATTAAATATATGGGTTACATATGGCTGTAAAAGTTAACTAGATAACATTTTTTCTTTGCCCAAGGGAATAAATACCTTTGGACTATGAAACAATCAATTAGACAAAGTCCTAGAAAGTGTATTGGTAGAGATTAAACTAGATAAGTAAATAAATATTTTTCCTTGTTTTAAATAAAAAAGGCTTTATACAATTAAAAATTACTGATGACAATCTGATCATGAATTCGGTTCAGTTCAGTCACTCTGTTGTGTCCGACTCTTTTCAACCCCATGGACTGTAGCACACCAGGCTTCCCTGTCCATCACCAACTCCCAGAGCTTGCTCAAACTCATGTCCATCAAGTCAGTGATGCTATCCAACCATTTCATCCTCTGTAGTCCCCTTCTTCTCCTGTCTTCAATCTTTCCCAGCATCAAGGTATTTTCCACTGAGTAAGTTCTTCACATCAGGTGGCCAAAGTCTTGGAGTTTCAGCTTCAGCATCAGTCCTTCCAATGAATATTCAGGACTGATTTCCTTTGGAATTGACTGGTTGGATCTCCTTGGAGTCCAAGGGACTCTCAAGAGTCTTCTCCAACACCACAGTTCAAAAGCATCAATTCTTCAGCACTCAGCTTTCTTTATAGTCCAACTCTCACATCCATACATGACTACTGGAAAAACCATAGCTTTGACTAGCCTGATCTTTGTCAGCAAAGAAATGTCTCTGCTCTTTAATATGCTGTGTAGGTTGGTCATAACTTTTCTTCCCAGGAGCAAGTGTCTTTTAATTTCATGGCTGCAGTCACCATCTGCAGTGATTTTGAAGCCCCCCCAAAATAAAGTCTGTCACTGTTTCCACTGGTTCCCCATCTATTTGCCATGAAGCAATGAGACCAGATGCCATGATCTTCGTTTTCTGAATGTTGGGTTTTAAGCCAGCTTTTTCATGTTAGACAAACCCACCTTGAAGGATTTTATGTTAAATAACTGGCCAATACTCTTCAAAAGTGTCAAGGTCATGATTGGCAGAAAATAAGGAGACAAGACAACTAGAAGCAATGTGAGAATCTGGGTTGACCCCTGGACCAGAAAAAGGACATTATTAGAAAACTCGTGAAATTTGAATAAGATCTGATGTTTAGTTAAGAGTATTATAGCAATGTTAATTTCCTGGTTTTAACATGCCTTGGATATGTAAGTAGTTAACATTAGGGGAAGCTGGGTAAAGGGCACACAGAATCTTTCTGTTCTAATCTTGCAACCTTTTTCTGGGTCTAAAATAAGTTCAGAATAAAAAGTTTAAAAAACGAATGACAAGCAGTTAATTCTTTGTATATCCAGCTTTAAACTGCAACATTTAGTTTCTCTTGGTATCTAATTATTCTTGGACCACCTGGCTGAGGGGAAATGTTCAAATAACAGGTGGATAAAAGAACTTTTTGAACACCAAGCAGGGAGCACGATTGATTTTCCCTTCGAATTTCAAAAAGGTGGTGTAAAACTTTACTTAAAGTTGCCAAATGTAATGTACAGGATATTTGAAACAATAGTGAGTGCTTCTTGGTTAGTACTTGAATTAAGTTGACTAATTATAAAGACTTACTTTTTCTGTGTTCAAGGACAATTTAAAAATTTGATTGAAAAAGGGAGTAACATTTGCTCTACTTAGAATTATTTATGCTAGCTTCTTTCCCCAAGATTTCTTTTTCCTTTGTTTCACTTCCAATTTTTTTCCTTTGAAACTGGTGCTTTGGTGGCTTTGATCTAAGGCAGAGAAGTTCAAAGGCTTTGCCGAGGTGGACCAGCAGCCCTACACTCTTTCTCTTATTGATACCAGCACTGCTATTGGTTATGGCTTCTATCTCTACATGTTAGATAGTGCACGAATAAAATATTTTAAATATTGCTGGTAAAAGGAAATATATGAATTCTGTTTCTGAGTAACTGAAATAACTTCCTTTTTGTTGACTAAATTTACTTTTATGCTGTCCCTCCTGACTCTTCCGCATTAGCTTTATACAGAAATGTGTTTTTCAGCATTTCTAGGTCATCATCATCTAATCTCACTGTCAGTGCAAAGGGGAACAATGTCAACACCCGACTATAGTTGTCATATTTCCCTTAAGTCTTTTGTACTTCAGGGTAAATGAAATGGGTAGAGTGGAGAAGCAAAAAGGAAGTCTTACTGTTGAAATTTTGTAATTATTTTGAGTAAGCAAAAATGAGAACATGGGAGGAAGCCTGAACCAGAAAAACTCGGCTTGGTGAATCATACATTGATTGAGTCACCCGTGTGGTGAACGGTTTTGTGAGTTTCAGGGCACCGAAGTTAGGGAAATTCTGTGCTTCAGCAATTAAAAAGTGAGGGTCAGTTCTAAAACAGATGCTGTTTTAGATAAGGTTCCACTCTCATAAAAGTTACGTTTTAGTGGGGGAGATAGATAACAAAAGTAAACAAATGGATAAACAAGGTAATTTCAAAGTGGTTAATACTCAAGTGGGATAAGTGGGATAACAGGATCAAGACTGACTGG
>SJYV01008424.1:0-11705 GCA_006410875.1 Neotragus pygmaeus | reverse complement strand
TCCTTCTCCAATGCATGAAAGTGAAAAGTGAAAGTGAAGTCTCTCAGTCATGTCCGACTCTTAGCGACCCCATGGACTGCAGCCTACCAGGCTCCTCCGTCCATGGGATTTTCCAGGCAAGAGTGCTGGAGTGGGGTGCCATTGCCTTCTCCGAGTATATGCCTTAGCAGGAGCATATAAACTCACTAAGGGTATCTTACAGATCCTTGTACCTTCCTGTGTATCTAGCAAATATCTTGCATTTTGCTGCTACTCAGTAATTATTTCTAGTGGCAATTAGAATGTCTAATAATTCATCCATTGATGAATATACAGAACAAATATTTCATGCCATTATAGACAACAGATTAATAGCACCTATTCAAATGACTTAATATTTTCTCTGATTCTTGCTTCAGTTTTCCAAATTCTGCCTATGCTAGATGAGATTTCTTCATTTTTTTTTAAAGGAAATAATTTGTGTCTAATATGAGAATAGATAACTATAGAGTGTGATTAATGTATGGAGCAGATTAAAATACAGCTATGTGTATCTTTCAAGTACAATCAATTAAAAAGCAAATAGAATACAAAAAATATGATTTACATAAAGTTTCAAAACTCAAAGTTCTTCTTTAAAAGATTATTAAATATTTAAAATGCTTCTCTTGATAATTGACAGTAGCCAATGGACTATAGGTTTAAAAACATATAAATCAGGTGACCACTGGAGACCAGTTCCTTCAGCCACTGTCAAAAGAAGCTTTTAAAACTGCAACTATTTCCAGTCTGACCAGCCGATGGGGCGCTCCACAGTCCACGCTTGCTCCTTCGTTCAAAACCTATCCCCATCTGCTAGTTCATCACTTATCAGGTTTGACCGTCTCACCAGATGGTAGACTCCTTAGGTGACTTGCTGCTTCTGCATTAATTATGAAAGTCATAAGCATATTTGCTCCTCATGTGAAACATGGGGAATACTAATAAAACGCAAGCCAATAGCCTGGCTTAAAGAATAGAATGTTACCAGCACTTTCAAGTCCTCTGTGCTTTCTGCAAATTCCGTCACCCTCTCCAGGTCATCTACCTCCTGATTTTGTATTTAGCCCACTTCTGTTATTCTATCTCTAGCTTTTCTACTTCTGTACATATCCTAATAGTAATTTTGTATGTTTGGGACCTAATGTAAATGGAAACATACTATACATACCTTGCTTTTTCCAATCAGCATTGTAATCATGAGACTTTCTCATGTTGAAGCTATAGCTATAATTCTATCATTTTCACTGTTTTTAGCAGTTTCTTGCCCTCTTCCTCCTTCCCTTTTTCCTTCTCTCCCTCCCTCTATCCCTTTCGTCCACATATACTTATTTAATCCTTTTCATGGGCCAGACACTGTTCTAAGCTCTGTGGATAGGCACAGCAATATTCTGTAGCAACCTAATCGGGAAAAGAATTTGAAAAGGAATAGATACATGTATATGTAAAACTGAATCACTTTGTTATACACCTGAAACTAATACAACATTATTAATCAACGCTACTCCAATATATTAATAAACACAATGAAAAAAATTCTTGCTGTTATGGAACTTAAGTTCCAAGTGGGGACACAGACACTAAATAGAATGAATTGTTATAATATTTGTGTATTAGATGTTATTAATTGTTGAACAGAAAGGTAAAGCATGACCCAGGTTAGGGAGCTTGGCATGCAGGAATGATTTTCAACATTAAGAGGGATGGTTATGGAATGTGGCACAACTCATTTATCCATTCTCCTGCTGATGGCATTTCGTTGTTTCATCTTGAGGCCATTATGAACACTGCTTTGTATATCTTGAGCTGCGGAAGTAGAGAGATATCTCCCAGGTACATATTCCTAGGAATGGGACTGCTGGATCTTCTAAAAATGTCCAGTGGGTTTTCATTGATAATGATTTATTGGTCTTTGCATCTTTAAAAGCGAGCACAGTACATGGCACCATGTTGGTCTCATATTTGCTTGATCCAGTGGAACGTCATTGCAGAAGGAGTTGACATGCAAAAATTGCCTTTATCATATTAATTGTGCTCTGCAGTCTAAACGTTGGACCTTCCATGGAAAAGCAGGAACTGGCCTTGCATTTGTCTTCTGTACTGAACTGTTCTTAGGCAATGCCTTCCGACATTTGCCGAGCTCCTGTTGGCTGTGACCACTGGAGTTGCTAAAGCCTCTTTAACAGTAAAGGAATGCTGCAAGATTCTAGCTGTTTATTGCAAGTATTTCTCACTCTCCTGTTTGAAACAACCTTAAAAACGCCAAGTCCTCTTTATAGGATGTCCTCCCTGCTTTCCTCTCGGCTCCTGGCTGCTGAAGCCTGAGGAGAGAGTGCTCCAGCTTCCTGTATAGACTCACGTCTCCACTTGAACTTGTCCTTTTGAACATCCCTGTCTGGCTGATGTTCTGGCAAGCAGAGTGTTACACTTTAAAATTGATCCTTGCTTGCTTGTGGAAAATGAATCTAAGGTACTTGGGGAATTTTTTGGGCTTGGGAAGGCTTGATGCCTCATAAAATAAGGTTCTGGACTGAACTACTCTTGAAGTATGTCAGGCCCCAGAGTTGTGTCTTTAATTTCTAAATATTTAAAGTAAATATGGATGGTTCTATCTAGTCAGTCTGTATGTGAGTGCTCTCATCAAGTTATAAAATGTCCAGTCTCAGCGTTTAGGATAAACAAATTCATTTCTTATGAAGCTCTTTTGAGATGTGATCATTGGATACTGTTCACTCTGGTTAGCTAACTTAACAGATGAATTGGGAGTGCTTTCTTAAAAAAACAAAAAAAAAACCCCAACAATCCTCATTCTTTCCAGTATATGTTGAACCCTTTAGTTACCAGGTAACGTTTCTTTGTTAAAAGTTAAGATAAAGTAGTCTTGCTACCAAAGGGTTCTTGGCATATATGTTTTAAGATTCCTATGTATCAAGACTTTCTCTCTCCTCCATCTTAACAAGTCATAACATACATTTTTGTCATATTAATGCAAAACAGCAGAACAGTTGTGCCTTCCCCCCGCATTTTAGTATAAGTGGTCATTCTTTAATTTTGGTTTTGTTTTTTAACAACAATTCTCAGCTTCAGTCTAGTGAGTAGGACAGTTATGATGTCAGTGCTATCTCCATGTGTGAGTGTCTATGTGCATATGTCCCTGGGACTCAGACAGTAAAGAATCTGCCTGCAATGCAGGAGACCCAGGTTCAATCCCCAGGTCAGGAAGATTCCCTCAGAAGGAAATAGCAACCCACTCCAGTGTTTGTGCCTGGAAAATCCCATGGGCAGAGGAGCCTGGCAGGCTACAGTCCACAGGGTCATAAAGAGTTGGACATGACTGAGCAACTAACACTAACTATCTACATGGGTGTGTGTATATGTAAATATGTGTGTGCATAAAAACCACTGCAGATGGTGATTGCAGCCATGAAATTAAAAGATGCTTGCTCCTTGGAAGGAAGGTAATGACCAACCTAGACAGCATATTAAAAAGTAGAGACATTACTTTGCCAATAAAGGTCTGTCTAGTCAAGGCTATGGTTTTTCCAGTAGTTATGTATGGATGTGAGAGTTGTACTATAAAGAAAGCTGAGTGCCCAATCCTGAATCCCCCTCCTACCTCC
The DNA here is from genome assembly GCA_006410875.1 of Neotragus pygmaeus. NCBI lineage: Eukaryota > Metazoa > Chordata > Mammalia > Artiodactyla > Bovidae > Neotragus > Neotragus pygmaeus. The sequence continues at coordinate 8,067 of SJYV01008424.1, read as the reverse complement.
CACCCCACAATGTCTCTCTGGATCATCCCCGTGCACCAGCTCCAAGCATCCTGCATCCTGCATCAAACATAGACCATGGGTTGGGAGCTCGTGTACACCTGTGGTGGATTCATGTCAATATATGGCAAAGCCAATAGAGTATTGTAAAGTAAAATAAAGTAAAAAAAAAATGTAAATCAAGCATTATGTAAATAAATGCTTTATTATTAATTAGAAAAAAAAGAAAGAAAGCTGAGCGATGAAGAATTGATGCTTTTGAACTGTGGTGTTGGAGAAGACTCTTGAGAGTCCCTTGACCTGCAAGGAGATCCAACCAGTCCATCCTAAAGGAGGTCATTCCTGGGTGTTCATTGGAAGGACTGATATTGAAGCTGAAACTCCAATACTTTGGCCACCTGATGCAGAGAGCTGACTCATTTGGGAAGACACTGATGCTGGGAAAGATTGAGGGCAAGAGGAGAAGAGGATGACAGAGGATGAGATGGTTGGAGGGTATCACTGACTCGATGCACATAGGTTTGGTGGATTCCGGGAGTTGGTGATGGACAGGGAGGCCTGATGTACTGCAGTTCATGGGGTTGCAAAGAGTTGGACATGACTGAACAACTGAACTGAACTGAACTGATATGATGTATTTAATGAAACTTAATCTAAGTTTTCTCAAAGAAGATGCTAAAAATAAATGCCAGTGTTCATGCATTTCATTGAATAAATGCATAAAAAGTAGATACACACTCAATATCAAGGCAAGAATGCAAAAAAAGAATTAAAAAAACCTAAATTGCAGTTCAGTAAAGAAAAAAAAAATCTCAGTCACCATATGGTTGAAATGCAGTCAAATGTTGTAAGGTTTGCACTTTTGATTTCTGTGCACAGCACCGATATTAAAAGGCCCGGTAACAGTAAAGTAGTCTTTTTTTTTTTTTTAAATAAAGTAAACATTTCAAATCTTTCAGCACATGAGGAAAAAAGTTACCCTGTATTTGTGTGTGGCTCTTTTTGAAATAAAGATACAATTTGAGAGAGGTAAATAAAACTCAGCATTTAAGGATGTTTCTAGTATGTCACTATGAAAATAACAGTAATAAAAATAGTACATTTTCCTGTTTCAGAGAGAAAAAAGGCACACAATCTTTCCCATTAAAATGAATGGCAGTTGGCTGCATTTTCCTGTCTTTCTGATATGATTTTTCCATGCCATAAAAATATGATTAGCTTGTGCTTAAGAGAAGTTTGTTACGTTTCCATGAAGAAAATATCTGTTGAAATCTAAACTATTTCTAACATGACACTGTGTTTTCATAATAAAAATGTAAAGCTGAAGAAAGGTAATATTCACCTGGAAGGAAACCTTCATCATTATTCAACAAAGCAGTTTAGTTATTTTTGTGAAAGGGGAAATATGATCTTTGTTAGAAACCCTCCGTGTTATGTTGTGTGAGACAGGGTTCTCTAGAGAAACAGAACCAATAAGATATGTATATGTGTGTGTGTTTATATGCACATACCCACATGCCCAGGAATTGGCTCACACACTTGTGGAGGCTGACAAGTCCCCAAGATCTGCAGTTGACAAGCCAGGGAGCCAGGAGAGCCGGTGGTGTGGTTCCAGTCTGAGTCTGGAGGCCTGAGATCTAGGAGAGCTGATTGTATGGTTCCGGTGAATGCCTGCAGGTTCAAGACCCAGAAAGAGCCAGTGCTTTCAGTTCAAGTTCAAAGTCAGGAAAACAAAACCAAACTGAAGTCCCAGTTTAAGGCAGTCAGGTGGGAGGAGTCCCCTCTTGCTCAATGGAAGGGCAGCCCTTTTGTTCTCTTCTTGTCTTCAACTGAGTGGACAAGCTCGCCCTCATTAGAGCGGGCCATCTGCTTTTCTCAGACTTCCCTGGTGGCTCACATGGTAAAGCGTCTGCCTACAATGCAGAAGACCTTGGTTCGATCCTTGGGTCGGGAAGATCCCCTGGAGAAGGCAATGGCACCCCCCTCCAGTACTCTTGCCTGGAGAATCCCATGGACGGGGGAGCCTGGTAGGCTGCAGTCCATGGGGTCACTAAGAGTCGGGCTCGACTGAGTGACTTCACTTTCACTTTTCACTTTCATGCATTGGAGAAGGCAATGGCATCCCCCTCCAGTACTCTTGCCTGGAGAATCCCAGGGATGGGGGAGCCTGGTAGGCTGCAGTCCATGGGGTCACTAAGAGTTGGGCTCGACTGAGTGACTTCACCTTCACTTTTCACTTTCATGCATTGGAGAAGGCAATGGCACCCCCCTCCAGTACTCTTGCCTGGAGAATCCCAGGGACAGGGGAGCCTGGTAGGCTGCAGTCCATGGGGTCCCTAAGAGTCGGGCATGACTGAGCAACTTCACTTTCATTTTCTGCTTTTCTCATTCTGTCACTTCAGATGTTAACCTTATCCAGCACACTGTCACAGACACAGGAAGGATGACATTTGCCCAAACATTTGGGCAATGTGCGATTCAGTCAAGTTCATATAAAATTAACCATTATGCATATCAAAAAAGAGATGTTATTTTTAAAGGAGGGGAAGAGAAGAACACAGAGGATAGGAGAAGGAGGAATTTACAGAAATCCGTCTTGGAAAATTTCACATCTCTTCTGTGTCCTGTATAGAAAATAGATTGAAGATGATGTAAAAATGCTTCAGGATATGGACTTTTGAACGTTTTAGCAAGAGTAGAGTGGGGGGTCCCAGTTCACTGTTACACTGAAAGAGAATTTGGATAGGAATAAGACTCAAATTGAGCAGGTTTCCCAGAACCTGTGCTTCAGGACCTTTTAAAAAAGTTTGAACATAAGTAGTAAAAATGAACAACTCGCATTTCAGTTATAAGTGCATTTGGCAAGGAAGCCCTGGCCTCTCTTATTTTATTTAGGTAGATTGTCTTAGAAATACCAAACAATAGTTGAGTCGTTTCCCCCAAGGATGCCTATAAAGCATTTAATTCAGTTTGGTGAACTTGAGTAAGCACCGGGTGCACGGCGCTGAGCTATGTGGGACGTGACTCGGAGCAAACTCTCAGGGACAGAAAGCCTCTTGGCTTTCTAAAGGTGAGCTTGAACTTTGGGACTCAGACACTCATTCCAACCCCAGAAACTGTTTTGTACAAGAAGCAAGCTTTTGAGAAACATATTTTATTGCAAATGAATAGACACTGCAAGCACTTGAAAAAGCAAATGACTCCTTTTCTGCACTGCTGTGTGAGGTACAGTATCCTGGGTTGTATTTTCCTCTTTTATGACATATCTGTAGTGGCTGGCCTTTCTCCTGGAAGCTGGTGTGTCAGTTCTGAAATAAATGTGGTATGCATACACATTAGAAAGGTCGTCAGAGAGAAGGTTTATGGCAGAACCACTTTTCCTTCCAGATTAGACACTGAGTCGCAGAGGCTTCTTCCAGTGGCGGAGCTCGAGAGAACAGTCGTTTTTAACAAAGTCGTGTGCATTTACTGCTGATCTGGTTCAAACTGTGTTGCCACACACTCAACCATTGTAAACCTCTAACACCCTGAGAGTGCCAGTAGCTCACGAGCATCACTTTTCAGTACTTTTTCCCCTCTCATTTTCTCTTTTTTAAAAAACTTTATTTTTAGAGCAGTTTCAGGCTCATATTAAAATGGAGTGGAAAATATAGAAAATTTCCATATATCTCTTGACCTGACACCTACATGAAAGTGAGAAGTGAAAGTGTTAGTTGCTCAGTTGTGTCTGACTCTTTGTGACCCCTCTGACTGTAGCCCACCAGGGTCCTCTGTCCGTGGAATTCTCCAGGCAAGAATACTGGAGTGGGTTGCCATGCCCTCCTCCAGGGGATCTTACTTGACTGAGGGAATGAACCTCATTGCAGGCAGATTTTTTACAGTCTGAGCCACCAGGGAAGCCCAGCTGCGTAACCTCCCCGTTATCAACATCCCCTGCCAGTGGGGCACTAATTCCAATCGATGAACCCACATGGATACATCGTTATCACCCAGAGTTCATAGCTTACAGTAGAGTTCACATAGATATACGTTTTGTGAGTTTGTGTAATATAATGATATGTATGTATAATTATAGTGTCACACAAAGTAGTTTCACGGCCTGAAAAATCCTCTGTGTGCTATCTTTTCATCCCTTTCTGCTTCCTAACTTAGGGGGCTGTTTTTTCTGTATGGATTATTAATGACTACCATACTTTTAGATTTCTACTTAGTACATACATTTTGCAATATAAAAAAAAGATTCATTTCTTTTTCATTCAAACTGTAGAGTAGAATATTAAATATTTCAAAATCTTAATATTCTACTTTGTGGTTTGGAAGAGTAAAAGAATTCCCTTTTATTTTTGTATTGCTAAAATATATGAACTAAGTAGAAATCTATAGAAGCATAGAACTGCATTGGATGGAAAGCTAATGAATACTGAATTAAAGTCTTTCATCTTCTACATCAGGAAACAGAAGCCAGGAAAAATTAAGGTGTGTGCCCAACTATATGTGAAATACGTCTAAAAATGTTTCTTGGTCTGTAGGAAAAGAAGTCCCCAAAACTTATTTTTCTTCCCAATAAAACTATATTAGTTGAATGGAATTAATTAGAAAATGTGAGTATCTACTTGCAGATCAGCTTCACTGCCCACTACTTGGGGGTCTAGATGATCTTCCTTAAGAGTTCCTTTCCTTTTCCTTAATCCTGTCTCTTTCTTGCCATCAGAATTGTGCGGTTCTGCTGGATTCAGAATGTGCCAAGTCTAAGGTAAAGGAGGTGGCCAAGGTCTGTGACCATCCAGCTCTGCTCAAGGCCATGGACCATCCTCTCACTCCAGCAGCCCTGTTCACTTGCCAGCTTCCAAAAATGCGTGTCAGGGCCAGGCTGCAGGGTGTGTTTTCTGCAGTCCACACACCCCTCCACTGAGACTTGGGAGACCAGTTGCCTCTCATCTGACTGTAACTGTGTAGGCTGGCTCCTTTTGAGTTTCTGGTTTATAGTTATGCTTTTATTTTATTAAATAAACCTTTAAAATGGTATTGTTTTAATGGCTAAGCATCTTTTCCCCTGCCCACAGCAATCAAATCCCAAAACAGAATTGAAATCATAAAAACCAACCAAGAGTTTGATTCTACCATTTAAATCAATGACACCTTAACATTTTTTCCTTTCCAAACAATGCCTTTTAACTAGCAAAGTAGAAACTGAGAAATACCATAGTGTGGCCATCATTTCTTTAAAGTTACACAAGCAGCAGTTGCAGTGACTTTTCCAAGACTTCTAAATCTTGACCTGTTCCTCAGTCATTGGAAAATGAACAGGTATAAAATGCCAGAAGATTATAAAGTATTTGCTTTAAAATAGAGAAGTGGAATAAGACTTGACACAGTGTTTTGAATAGTATCTCCTTTCCCCTCCACAAATATGTAAATAGTTTATGATAATAAAGTGATTTGAAAAAAATTTTAAAAAGTGATTTGACTGTGGTATAGATGTACTTTTTCAGAGAAAGTATTTTCCATTCTTTTTTTTCTTGTTCTGATGTAAGTACCTATGAAGCAGTAGTGTGGCAGTGTTGAACACGTGACTTTTGGGTGGAGTTTGGATGGAATCGCCCTGGAACTACCTCTGTGACACAAACGTGAATACTCTACGGCTTTTGGGTGAGATGGCCTCTAGCATTCTGTAGATCCCTGTCTTTTAATCGCTAATGTTTTCTCCTACTGTGAGAGAGTTTAGCAGTATGGTGGCAAATTCAGTTGCCCTCACAGTCAGGCAGATAAGATGAGTGACTTGTACCTCTGTGGGGGTTAGTTCAGACTGGCAGACCAGCTTGCAAATGTCCCAACTCCCACCCTGTTCTGTTACCACAGAAAATTAGCCCGGAATTGTCAGAGCTCCCAGGTTCCAGTTTTTCACAGGATTCCAAAAAACTGTATTTTTTTTAAAATTATGTGTGATAAACTTTAAACTTTTTATTTAAAACCAAAACCCAAGTGGACCAAATTAAAATGTGTGTGACTCACTAGTTTGTGATTTGGNAGGTTCAAAGCCTTAAGTCCGGATGTGAAGTCTAGCTGTTGGAAATTTTGCCAATAGCCTGCAGTGGGGGAAGGGAGGAGGTAGGGGGTTGGGGTGGGGAGAATTTTAGGGACAAAATATTCCAATTAAGCCCTTGCAAGCAACCATCAGTAGACATTATGGCTTACTCTAACACTATCCTTAAAGATCCAAAAGCAGCGTAAGCATGGGGGAGAGGAGCAGTAGGTCACAGCAGTTTGGTACCAGATAATTTACCTGTGGTATTTTATGTTGTACTTACTGTGTTGCTGTTTAGTTGCTCAGTCGTGTCTGAGTCTTTGACTGTAGCCCACCAAGCTTCTCTGTTCTACTGGAGTGGGTTGCCTTTCCTTTCTCCAGAGGAATCTTCCTGACCCAGGGATGGAACCTGTCTCCTGCATTGGCAGGCAGATTCTTTACAGCTTAGCCAACTCATGTGGTATTTTATCTTTCTTTACAACCCTGGGACTCAGTGTGTGTCCTCCTATTTTACAAATGTGGAAACAGGCTCAAATAACAGATTTAAATAACTTGTCTGAGGACTCTCAGTGACTGGGCGGAGGCCAGAACCCACGAGTGAGTGTCCCCAAGGCCTTTGCTTTTTGACCCTTGAGTAGATGCTTAACAGACAACTACAGTCAGCTGGGTTGGATGAAGCCACAAGCTGGAATCAAGATTGCTGGCAGAAATATCAATAACCTCAGATATGCAGATGACACCACCCTTANAGTACAAAATGTGAAAAGTATAAGAATTTCATCCATGTATTCAATACAGAAGATGGAGTTAGATGCTAAGGTGCCATCGCAGATCACAGAGAGAGATGATTTCTGCTGAAATCTTGAAGGGAGAAGTAAAAGAACCATATGTCCCCAAGAGAGGAGCCAGGAGGTTCATCAGCATGAATGCTATGAACAGAGACTGTGAGTCAGAGCTCCAGGAAATGCTGGGCTGCTGAAATCCATTTTCCTGGAAAGTGTTTATGTTCTAAGATACTTGTCTCGTGAGTGTGAAGATGCTGAAGACAGTTTTTCAGAAGAAGCCAAATTCTTCCCTGTGGTATCAGGGGTTCAGGTGAAAGAAATGCCCTCTTAAGTGCTTTGACCTATTGTTGCTTTGTCAGAGAAATAACTTATTTTTCTTAAGGGGTCTGTTAACATGCACTGTTGAATATGAGAGTGCAAGGTTTGTAGCTATTCTCAGAAGCAACACGCTTTTGTGAGTTCATCGGCATGCATGCATATGTACACACACAGAGTATTATTTCAGGAAGTTGCTGAGGAATGGCATAACCAATCAAAACTACTCCTCCCTCACCCCGTTTTCATGGATAAGGGCCCAGGAATAACCATTGTCAGAAGGGGAGTGTCTCTCTCCCTCTCTTCTCTCTGTCTTCCCTTTCTCCTCTCTCCTCCCTTCCTCTTTTTCTGTTCACCCAATCAGGAGACCTTGGGTTCTGAATTCAGGCCAAGGTTTGGGTCCTTGTTTTGCCTCTACATCTGTGAAAACAATTCAATTCACCATTTTTTTCATCTGGTAAAATGGCAATAATTCTGCTTACCTCTCCTGGTATCCTGAGGGTCAAAGGAGATTATGCATGTAATGCAGTTACTGGCTATTTAATTCCCTGGTATTATTGTTGTAAAAAGTTTCTTCTCCAACATCCATAGCTTCTACCTGGGGAGCCAGCTCAGATGATTCCAAAAGGGACTTAGTTCTGTGGCCTTCACTCCTCTTCCATGAATGGAGAGTTTACAGGCAGTTTACAGCAGTATCTGTTAGCCTTCCTTTCTGGAGGCAGGCATGCTGGAGAATGTGTTAGTAGTAGTCCTAGAGGAGGGTCTCTGGTCCTGTGTTTCTGAGGCAGAAGACACAGGACTGGAATGATTTGGAAAGAGGAGCCCTGAGTTTTCCCACTGTGGAGCAGAAGAGCCAGAAGGAGTTGGCCTGGATGGGGGCTAAAGATGAGGACCCTAGTTTCCTCCTCAAGGAAGCACAATGGGTCATATGATAGAGAAAATGGT
>SJYV01008423.1:0-13743 GCA_006410875.1 Neotragus pygmaeus | reverse complement strand
GACTCAACGACTGAACTGAACTAAGTTGTTTCCATATCTTGATTATTATAAATAATAATTGCTACTGTAAATAATTTAGTGAACATAGGGATGCATATATCTTTTCTAATTTGTGTTTTTGTTTTCTTTGTATAAATACCCAGGAGTGAAATTGCTGGATAAAGTTCAAATCTGAGTCAGCTCATTTTTTGATTGAATTAGGTGATATATCCTTTTTCAAATTGCCTCCAAAACAAAAGCAAATGCTTAGTGGATGGGGAGGGAAGTGCAAGGGGGGTTCAGGATTGGGAACACGTGTATACCCATGGCAGATTCATGTCGATGAATGGCAAAACCAATACAATACTGTAAAGTAAAAAATAAAATAAAATAAAATAAAATATGAAAAAAAGAAAATAACATCACTCAATGCCTTAAATTACCTGTATATGTTCTCATACATTATGCATTTAGTGGGATATATCCAGGTTTATAAAAAGGCAAAAATTGACAAACAAAAGAATACAAGAATGTGTTCTAGAAATTATAGATCACATGTTTTAAAAAAGTATGTGAATAGCATGTTCAATTGTGTTTAAGCAGAATGATTTAAGCAGAATACTGGAATTATTGTAAACTAACATCAGAAAGTAGGGAAAACCACTAGACCATTCAGGTATGACCTAAATCAAATCCCTTATGATTATACAGTGGAAGTGAGAGATAGATTTAAGGGCCTAGATCTGATAGATAGAGTGCCTGATGAACTATGGAATGAGGTTCGTGACATTGTATGGGAGACAGGGATCAAGACCATCCCCACGGAAAAGAAAAGCAAAAGGTAAAATGGCTGTCTGGGGAGGCCTTACAAATAGCTGTGAAAAGAAGAGAGGTGAAAAGCCAAGGAGAAAAAGAAAGATATAAGCATGTGAATTCAGAGTTCCAAAGAATAGCAAGAAGAGATAAGAAAGCCTTCTTCAGCGATCAATACAAAGAAATAGAGGAAAACAACAGAATGGGAAAGACTAGAGATCTCTTCAAGAAAATTAGAGATACCAAGGGAACATTTCATGCAAAGATGGGCTTGATAGAGGACAGACATGGTCTGGACCTAACAGAAGCAGAAGATATTAAGAAGAGGTGGCAAGAATACACGGAAGAACTGTACAAAAAGGATCTTCATGACCCAGATAATCATGATGATGTGATCACTAATCTAGAGCCAGACATCTTGGAATGTGAAGTCAAGTGGGCCTTAGAAAGCATCACTATGAACAAAGCTAGTGGAGGTGATGTAATTCCAGCTGAGCTCTTTCAAATCCTGAAAGATGATGCTGTGAAAANAAAGGGGACAACCAAGGATGAGATGGCTGGATGGCATCACGGACTCGGTGGACATGAGTTTGAGTTAACTCGGAGAGATGGTGATGAACAGGGAGGCCTGGTGTGCTGCAATTCATGGGGTCGCAAAGAGTCGGACCCGACTGAGTGACTGAACTGAACTGAAAGATCTGTTCCTCTAGCCATCACTATTACTAATCAGTTGGGGAACAGATATTTCAAATAACTCTAATTTTCCTAGAGGAAAAATAAATATAAATCAGTTAGCATGTTTTTCTGGAAGTCTACAGTTTATCACCTAAGTGATGATCCTTTTATATTTTCACTTTATGTGGATACACATAAAACTGTTTCAAATGACACAATGACCAAACTGTGTGTTCCCACACTGGAATCTTTAACTGATCTTAGGCTGTGATTCAGAGATTTTTGTTTGTTTGTATTTGAGATAAGCATTGAGAAACCCACAAATTTAGGACTAAGGTATTCATAAAACTACATTCAACTGGAAAAATCCATCGTGCTTAACAGAGATTGCCCCTCTTACAACAAAATCAGAGATGACTAACTCTCTCCATTAATTCTGACAGTTCATCATGAGGGCTGTTCCTTACTGATAAGCTCTTGTCTTCATAATTTCCACCTGCCATGAACCTATTTTAGATTTTTATAAGAAAGCAGACTGTAATTTTGTTTTGGTTTGGAAACCACTGTCAAGCTAAATGATTGTTAATATGGTGTTTATTTTTTTATTCATACTTTCATTTAATCATTCATTCAAGAAATTCATTGAATGCTTTTTCTCTGATTAATAAAGATGTTGTCTCCTAAATACCTGACTTTGAATCATATATTCAAATGCAAGATTAATCCTGATGTCAGTGGGGTTGATCTGCCCTTATTCAATCCATCTTCCACACAGTAGCCACAGTGACTTTCTAAAAAAACTTTTAAACATGTAAGCAGAATAGGTCCATCTCATCTTGCTCCCTTAAATCAATTTCCTCCCTTCATGCAGATTCCATCTGCTAAACCACAAGATCTCTTTGACCTTCATTTAGGCTTTTATATTTGATAGTTTCTTGTTCTGAAATGCCACTCCTCTGTGTCTTTTTTTTTTTTTTTTAAATGTGACCCCTTCCCTTTCAGATAGCCCTATGTAGACTACTCAGTATAAGAAGGATATCCACTGGCAATAGCTAACAAAATTCCATGAGCAAATCCTAATAGTACTTATCACAATGACCAATCAATTAACTGATTTATCAATATATCATCATGTTTCTAAGCCAGCTCCCTTATACATGTGCACACAAACAACAAAATTTAATTCCTTAGGGTGTGGAACATATTCAGCCTTCAAAAGATAAAGCAGACTTCTATTTAACAAAGTCAAAGATTGCACATGAGATAATAAATGTTTCCCTGTTCTCATGAGCATTTCCCCCTGCACAGTAAGCTACTTGCCCAGTCTCTTTTCTCTCTCTTCCCACTTTTTTTTTTTCCTCCTACAGGCTCTCTTTTCCCTATTCCTCTCAAAACAAAGAAAAGACAAAGAAAAACACTTTCATTTTTTGTAAGCAAAATGATTCAGTCCGATTCTCTACAATATCCACCTCACACTTAAAGCTTCCTTTCTAAAAAAATTTAAATGATTTAGTTTAAACTTTGAAATTATTGTTTATGACTTAACTTTGAAATTATAGGTTATGACTTAACAGAATGCAACACCCTTCCCCAGTCTCTGCTTGTGGGAGGGAGAGGATCACACTTGTAGTTGTGCTAGCGGGAGTGACATATTTCTATTACAGGATCAGTCCTGTATTTCTAATCCTTTTTACTGATTGAATATACAAACTGTACTGGATTGGGGCAGTTTTAAAATTATTGCCTTGAGGAGAAAATAAGTATTATTGTTTTTGTTGCAACTGTGATAGCATTACATGAAATCAGCTTGAAAAACATACTATTCTGACCACCCAATTCTGACCACAAAATGTTTTAGAGTATCATCTTATTTAATTATCACAACTCCTTTAAAAATGAAGGACGGATTGTTGTTCCTCCTTACATGTGAATCAGGGAGATCAAGTTCCCCTCTAGGTTTTAAATTCACAGCCCACATGAAAAGAGCACTGAAATGAAGTCTGTACAAAGGAGAAGATTGGAGGCAAGAAGGATAAGTTGGAACGGCCACCTTGTATGCAGACAGCACCTCTCACATACTTTCTTACCCCTTCTTCCTGCTTGGGATCACTGGTGATAACTACTGACTTCCACTTCTATAAAACCCATCATGTAGAATTGGACACTCACCATCATCGTAACCACCAGCCCTCCATGCCAGAAGGCAGTGGACCTAGAGCCACACTTCCATGTCTGATGATGCCCTGATTCCTGGTCCACTTAAAAAGATAAACGCTTTCCAAGTGTTAGGTCTTCCTATAAGTGAGAATCAGGAAAATGTTGGCTATGGCTACCAGGGAGGGAAAAAGGAGGGGTGGATAAATTGGGAGATTGGGAGTGACATATACCCACTATTATACATACAAGTGATAATAAGGACCTACTGTATAGCACGGGGAACTCTACTCAATACTCTGTAATGACCTATACAGAAAATAATCTAAAAAAGAATGGATATATATATATATATATATATATATGACTGATTCACTTTACTGTGCACCTGAAACTGACACAAGATTGTCAATCAACTATAAACCAACACAATTTTTTTTTTTTAAAGACAGAAAATGGGAAGGGAGGGCTTCCCATTGTCAAGTCTGAGGTATCCTTGGTGGGGTCAGCTTCTATCCCTTTCCCACATCCAGTAAGAGCACAGGCTGTTCAGTCATTTGAGCTCACTGAGTAAACAGCTAAGACTGCCGGATTCAGTTGGTCTCTGCCTCACCCCTTGGGCTTCCCTGGTGGCTCAGAGGTTAAAGCCTCTGCCTCCAATGCGGGAGACCTGGGTTTGATCCCTGGGTTGGGAAGATACCCTGGAGAAGGAAATGGCAACCCACTCCAGTATTCTTGCCTGGAGAATCCCATGGACGGAGGAGCCTGGTAGGCTACAGTCCACGGGGTCGCAAAGAGTCGGACACGACTGAGCGACTTTACCTCACCTCTGCCTCACCCCACTTGCTTAAGGAATTAATAAGTCATTCATTTAACATGGTCACTAGTCAGTGATTATCTATCTTTGCTCTCATGGGTGTAGAGAGTTCTTAAGTTTCTAACTAATCAGAAATCATNACTTTACCTCACCTCTGCCTCACCCCACTTGCTTAAGGAATTAATAAGTCATTCATTTAACATGGTCACTAGTCAGTGATTATCTATCTTTGCTCTCATGGGTGTAGAGAGTTCTTAAGTTTCTAACTAATCAGAAATCATCTGATTGATTAAAAGTTAAGATGGTCCCAGAGCCAAGAGTCAGGGAGAATCTTTGCTCCAAATAATTTGAAATGTCTCCAGCCAGTGGAGCATCACGGCCCTCTGATGAGTGGCCTTTGTTAACAAGTCCACCTTTTGCTTTCCCACGTCTCTCTGTACAGCCCAACTTGTTTCTAATCAGGGAGTATTGATCTTCTCACACTTATTTGTTTATTAAATTGACATTTATAACAAACATTCAGACACCAAAAATAATATCTACAATCTTGATTTATTATCTTAACTGAATGTCAAATTCAAGGATTCCATTTTCAACAGTAAATAAAAGAGCACAAAATGACTTTTGGTGAAAATGTTTTCCCTTTTAATCTTTCCTTTCTCCTGAACATTGTCTATACCACTTGCTTCTGACCACTTTATTGTGACATTGCCAACTCAAGCTAGTGTAGTTTCCAATGCATGTAAAGTACAAAGAAGTCACTGATAACATACAACATAAAACAAATTTATATTAGTGTATGTGGAACCAAGGCATGCAAATGATTACTTGAAAATATCTGCCTATGAACAATTTAAAGTTCTAGAGAAATATCATAGATGCTTAGTCACTCAGTTGTGTCTGACTTTTTTGAGATCCTTTGGATTGTAGCCTAGTCCACCAGGTTCCTCTGTTTCTGGGTTTTTTTCCAGGCAGGAATATTGGCATGGTTTGCCATTTCCTCCTGTAGGGGATCTTCATGACCCAGGGATGGAACCCAAGTCTCCTGTCTCTCCTGTATTGCAGGTAAATTCTTGACCCACTGAGTCATTGAGGCGTCCCTTTCTCTTAGAGTTCTATAATCTAAATCAATAGTCTTCTAATTAGATCTCTCTGGATTAATATAATTTGAATCAACAGAGTGTACAGATATGTCATTTCTTATATACTTCCATGCTAAGTCCATGAAATTAATTCATTAAGAAATATTCAAATCAAATGGTGATCTTTTTCTCCAAAATTCTGCAATAAAATACCAATGATTTTNGGGCTTCTGGGAATGCCACACTGTGATATTAGCCCAATGTGTTTTTAAAAGAGATAGCAGTATGCCATCTGAAGCAACATGATTAGAATTGGAGATTGTCATACTGAGTGAAGTAAGTCAGACAGAGAAAGATGAATATCATATGAAATCATTTATACATGGAATCTTAAAAATGCGTACAAATGAACCTATTTACAAAACAGAAATAGCATCACAGATGTGTAGAAAGCAAATTTGTGGGTACCTAGGGGGAAGAGGGACAGGCAAATTGAGAGACTGGGATTGACATCTATACCTTGCTATATATAAAATCAGTAACAAGGACCTACTACTGTACAGCATAGGGAACTCCGCTAAATACTCTGTAACAGCCTATATGGGAATACAGCCTAAACTAGCAGTGGATATAGGTATGTGCATAACCGTTTCATTTCGTTATACAGCAGAAACTAACACAAGCATTGTAAATCATGTATACACCAGTGTAAATGACTTTAAAAGAGAGCCATTATTTTCCATCTAGACATTTTGGTTGCTTTTAATGATCCATCCCCAGACAGTGTATGTAGCCCCCTGTATTGACTCAGATAGTAAATAATCTGCCTGCAAGGCAGGAGACCTGAGTTTGATCCCTGGGTCAGGGAGATCCCTGGAGAAGGGAATGGCAACCCANACTAAGATCTTGGCATCTGGTCCCATCACTTCATGGCAAATAGATGGGGAAACGGTGGAAACAGTGTCAAATTTTATTTTGGGGGGCTCCAAAATCACTGCAGATGGTGACTGCAGCCATGAAATTAAAAGACGCTTACTCCTTGAAAGGAAATTTATGACCAACCTAGATAGCATATTCAAAAGCAGAGACATTACTTTGTCAACAAATGTCCATCTAGTCAAGGCTATGGTTTTTCCAGTGGTCATGTATAGATGTGAGAGTTGGACTATAAAGAAAGCTGAGCACCGAAGAATTGATGCATTTGAAGTGTGGTGTTGGAGAAGACTCTTAAGAGTCCCTTGGACTGCAAGGAGATCCAGCCAGTCCGTCCTAAAGATCAGTCTTGGGTGTTCACTGGAAGGACTGATGTTGAAGTTGAAACTTTAATACTTTGCCACCTGATGTGAAGAACTGACTCATTTGAAAAGACCCTGATGCTGGGAAAGATTGAGGGCAGGAGGAGAAGGGGACGACGGAGGATGAGATGGTTTGATGCCATCACTGAATCAATGGACATGGGTTTGGGTGAACTGCGGAAGTGGCTGATGGATAGGGAGGGCTGGCATGCTGCGGTTCATGGGGTCACAAAGAGTTGGACACAACTGAGCAACTGAACTGAACCGAACCAGTGCCCACACATACATAGACTGCCCTTTTAACAATATCCCCAACCAGAGTGGACAGTTGTTAAAACTGATGAATTGTTAAAACTGTTGAGTCCATAATTTACATTAGGTTTACTCTTGATGTGCATTTTATGGGTTTGGAAAAATGTATAATGACATATATCCATCATTAGAATGTCATACAGATTAGTTCCACTAACCTAAGAATTTTCTGTGCTCTGTCTTTTCATCCTTCCTTCCTCACTAACCCCTGGCAACCACTGATGTTTTTTATTGTTTCCATAGTTTTCCCTTTTCCAGAATGTCATAAAAGTCAGAACCATGTAGCCTCTTCAAATTGGCCTCTTTCACTGAGCAGTATGCATTTAAGTTTGCTCCATGTCTTTTCATGATCTTTGTCAAAGGTTAATTGACTATATTAATATTTATGGGATTCTAAGTTTTCTGTTCTATTGATTTAGCTTTTTTTTTTTTTGCTGACATCACACTATCTTGGTTACTGTAGATTTACAGTAAGTTTGAAGCTGGGAGGTGTCAGGACTTTATTTTATAATATTGTTTTGGCTGCTTTCATTCTTATGCCTCTCCTCATAAACTTTACAGTTTTTCCATATCCAGTAAGTAACTTGCTGAGATTTTGATTTGTATTGCATCAAATCTATACATCATGTTGGGAAAAACTGCCATCTTGACAATATTGAGTCTTCTTACCCATGAGCATGGGATATCTATTTATTTAGTTCTTTTATTATTGTGTTCATCAGAGTTTTGCAGTTTTTCTTGTATAGATCTTATACATATTTTTTCAGATTTATAAATAAGTAGGTTATTTTGGTGGGTGCTAATATAAATTGTATTGTGTTTTTAATTTCAAATCCCAGTTGTTCATTGCTGTTAAATAGAAAAGCAATTGACTTTCATACATTAACTTTGTGTCCTGCAACCTTTCTATAATCACTTATTACTTCCAGATTTTTTTAAAAAAATCAATCAAACCCACATCTCCTGCNTTTTTAATTTCAAATCCCAGTTGTTCATTGCTGTTAAATAGAAAAGCAATTGACTTTCATACATTAACTTTGTGTCCTGCAACCTTTCTATAATCACTTATTACTTCCAGATTTTTTTAAAAAAATCAATCAAACCCACATCTCCTGCATTTCCTGTATTGTCAGGTGAATTCTTTACCACTGTGCCACTTGGGAAGCCCCTCTATTCTTATATACTCAGAGTTTTATAATGGCTAGTCATCATCCTTTACTTTTAATGACAGTTTTATTAATATGTAATTCTTATACCATAAAATTTATCCATTTAAACTTCACAATTCAATGTTTTTAGTACATTCACAGAATTGTGCACAATTAAATTTTGGAATGTTTCATCACTCCCCTCTACCCCCCATTCCTTCTTCCTTCTGGCTCTAGACAATCACTAATCTTATTGTCTCCATGGATTTGCCTATTCTGGACATTTCATGTAAATGTATTCATATAATATGTGGTGTTTGTGTCTGACTTCTTTTACTTGGAATAACTTTTTCAAGCTTTATCCATATTGTAACATATATCAGTTATTCATTTATTTTTTATTGCTAATCAATATATTATTATATGATGGAATGTGAAGAAGGCTGAGTGCCGAAGAATTGATGCTTTTGAACTATGATGTTGAAGACTCTTGAGAGTCCCTTGGACTGCAAGGAGATCCAACCAGTCCATTCTAAAGGAGATCAACCCTGGGATTTCTTTGGAAGGAATGATGCTGAAGCTGAAACTCCAGTACTTTGGCCACCTCATGCGAAGAGTTGACTCATTGGAAAAGACTCTGATGCTGGGAGGGATTGGGGGCAGGAGGAAAAGGGGATGACAGAGGATGAGATGGCTGGATGGCATCATGGACTCGATGGACGTGAGTCTGAGTGAACTCCGAGAGATGGTGATGAACAGGGCGGCCTGGCGTGCTGCGATTCATGGGATCGCAAAGAGTTGGACACGANATGAGATGGCTGGATGGCATCACGGACTTGATGGATGTGAGCCTGAGTGAACTCTGAGAGATGGTGATGAACAGGGAGGCCTGGCGTGCTGCAATCATGGGGTTGCAAAGAGTCGGACAGGACTGAGCGACTGAACTAACATCAGAATGATGGGACAGAAAAATATGTTATATAAAATTAATAATTTGTTCAACAGCTAACAGAACAAGAAATAGAAGAGAATTAGTGAATTGGAGAATAGGTCGGAAGAAGATAGGTATACTGACATGCAATAAATGGTGTGATAGAAAAACATAGAAAAGAGAATGAGCCATGTAGAATAAATGAAAGTTTAAAAAGTTTATGCTACAAATAATGTGTTCCAAGAAAGATAGCAATGGGAGGATGGAATAGATGTAATATTTGAAGAAATAATGGTTGAAAAGTAAAAGTGATTAAAGAGATGAAGCTGCAGATGTAAAAGCCAGTATAGATCCAAATAAAATACATATAAAGGAAAATCACATCTTATCACATCAGTGTAAAACTGTTGAAAACCAAAAAGAAAGAGAACATATTAAAAGTCAGAAATAAAAGGCTTATTTTAAAACTAACAATGATGAGACAGCTGGCTTTTCACAGAATCAGTTGAAGGC
Organism: Neotragus pygmaeus; assembly: GCA_006410875.1. NCBI lineage: Eukaryota > Metazoa > Chordata > Mammalia > Artiodactyla > Bovidae > Neotragus > Neotragus pygmaeus. Next base: position 4,024 of record SJYV01008423.1, on the reverse strand, counting down.
GGAAGACTATGGAATAATGGTTTTAAAATGCTGAAAGAATACAACTATAAATACAGAATTATTTGCCAAGAAGATTTTGCAAAAAAGGGAAAATAAAGACACATTTAAACAAATAAACAAAAAACAGAGATTCTTTACTGACTGATCTTGGAAGGGTATTGAAGGGAATTCTTAAAGTAGGAAAAAAATCATTCCAGATAAAAGTTTGACGATGAATTACTGAATGATGAAAAGCTAAATATGTAGGAAATGTAAAAACATTTGACTGTACAAAAAGAAACCCAACTTTTTATGAAGTTTAAAGAATTAAATGCACAAAAATTACTACTAAAGTTAAAGCTATCTGAGGTCTTTGTATTTACTGCAAGAGATTAAGCATAACAGTCCCTATTACATTTGATAAGGGTGAGAAATTGACTATAAATGTATCAGGCACCTCAATTGTAAGACAGTGGTTATCAGTTGAAATAATAGAAAAGAGTACTTATAAAGATAAGCATAAAAATAAAAAGGTAAAAGTTAAAGCATGAAACAAGTTGCAAAAAATGTAGCTTTTAAAAAATATATGAATAGATTTTTGCCTAAAAAATCCCATGAACAGAGGAGCCTGGCAGGTTACAGTGCATGGGGTCACAAAAAGTCAGACATTCCGAAGTGACTAAACATGCAGATTTTAGGGCAAATCAACATTAATAGAGATAAGAAAGATATTTTATAGTTACAAAAGATCCAATTCATCTAGAAGATATAAGTACTGCACCTTTGTATGCATTTTATATAGCTTCTAGATACTCAGAGCCAAGCTTGACAGAATTACAGAGTACAATATACAAATCAACAGTCATTGTGGGAGGGTTTAGGACATCTGTCTCAGAGGTATCTGTCAGTACAAGTAGAAAAAAGAGAAAATAGTAAATATAAATGTGAATAAAACAATGAATAAATTGGACTAAATTAACATCTATAGAATACTATGCCTGAGGGCTNTCAGAGCCAAGCTTGACAGAATTACAGAGTACAATATACAAATCAACAGTCATTGTGGGAGGGTTTAGGACATCTGTCTCAGAGGTATCTGTCAGTACAAGTAGAAAAAAGAGAAAATAGTAAATATAAATGTGAATAAAACAATGAATAAATTGGACTAAATTAACATCTATAGAATACTATGCCTGAGGGCTGTAAAATATGGATTTTTTTCATGGGCACATGGGCATTAACCGCTTTTGACTGAGTAATGGATCACTGTCTATAATTTTAAATCTTCCTACAAAGAAGCTTTAGTCCCACATGGCTTTCTTGGTGAGTTTTTTCAACTACTTAAGGTAGAAAGAATGCCAAATTTATACAAACTCTTTCAGAGAATAAATAAGAGAAAATTTCCAGCTTGTTTTATAATGCTAGGATAACCTTGGCATCAGAACTGGGCAAGGACTTTTCAAGAAAGGAAAGAGTTATTTCAGTCTCTCCAATAATCAGATACAAGAATTCTACATAAAATATTAATCAATGGAATCCATGATGGAAATACATCCCAACGTTGTTTTTCTTCTAAAAAATTGAGAGTAATTTAACCCTTTGAGGGAGCCAGGGAAGCCTGTTAGGACTCCATGGTAGCTTAGACGGTAAAGCGTCTGCCTGCAATGTGGGAGACCCAGGTTCAATCCCTGGGTTGGGAACATCCCCTGGAGAAGGAAATGGCAACTCACTCCAGTACTCTTGCCTGGAAAGTTCCATGGGTGAAGGAGCCTGGTAGGCTACAGTCCATGGGATCACAAAGAGTCAGACACGACTGAGCGACTTCACTTTATACTTCACTTTAACCTTTGAAAGTTAGTTTATATAATTAACTATGTTAATATAAAAATGCAAAAATCATATAAAAATCTCGATAGATTAAAAACAAACCTTTAGATAAAATTCATAAGCTAATCATGGAGAAAAAATTATAAACCAGAAAGAAAAAGGAACTCCTTAAATTTATGTTCAACATTACAATAGGTTTTGACTGTAATGGCTCTTGGTGGATATAATGTTTTGAAATGCTTCCCACTAAATATTTTATATTGGAATTCTAAACTCTAGTACTTCAGAATATGCCCTTGTTTGAAAATAAGATTGTTATGGATACAATTAGTTAAGACAAAGTCATACTGGTATAGGATGTTCTTACAAAAAGGATGCTATGTGGAGAGAAAGACACGCATGCCTGGAGAAGACCATATGAAGATTGGAGTTAGACTGCCCCTCCAACCTGGTTGGTGAAGAACTACCAAAAGAGAGACCTGAGTAAATCCTTCTCTAGAAGCTGCAGGTAGAACACGGTGTTCCTGACACCTGACATGGAGTCAATACATTTATGTTGCTTAAGCCACTCAGTTTGTGATACTTTGTTATAGCAGCCATGCCACACTAATACAGTGGACTTGTGGGTCACACTCTGTTAGTTTTACATTGACTAGAGATGTGTGACTCATAGATATGGCTTGTATGAAAGACCTATCCCCAATAGGGCATGCATTTTTATTTGATTTTTGAGATATAGGAGTGGGTATGCACTCGTATCTATACATTTATTCATTTGATAAATATTTGTGTCTTTACTGAGTGTAGTTCCATAAGATAAAAAGTTAATCTAAACAAATATGGCACCTGGCTTCAAGAAGCTTTCTATCTAGTGGAGGATATAGACATTAAAGACATTATCAAAAACATACATATATACATATGTATGTAAGTTTATTATTCCTATTATTACTTCACTGGGATAAATATTACAAAGTGACAGAACAGAATGCTCTGACAGAGGTAACAGAAAGATCTAAGTTGGGGTCAGATAACACGGTCTCAAACGTCTGAGTAAGTGATATTTGACCTGAGATCAGAATGGTATTAATAAATTTATAATGAGGCTGAAGGAAGATCATCCCAGGTAAAAGAAACAATGTGTAAAGGCACTAGAAATTAAGACTAATAATAAGCATGAGGAGGAGTTGGGAGCTGATGAAGAGGTATACAGGGCATTTGGGGGATTCTAGTGATGTCACTCCAGTACACTTGCCTGGAAAATTCCATGGACAGAGGATCCTAGTGAGCTGCAGTCCATGGGGTTACAAAGAGTCAGGCATGACCGACTAATACTTCACTTCACTTCAGGTGATGTCAACCACATTGGCTGTTATCCTTAATATCAGGATGCCATTTAATTTTTTAAACCAGGGCAAAGTCATTTTATATTACGTTTTAACTCATTTTATCTTTCACATTTGTATGTATTTTAACATATAAACAATATTTTAAATGACTTAATACTTTACTTCTAAAATCTTTAAATAAGTATGTGCGTGCTTGCATGCTCAGTTGCTTCAGTCATGTCCAGCTCTTTGCCATTCTATAGACTAACTCACCAGGCTCATCTGTCCATGGGATTTTCTAGGCAAGAATACTGGAGTGGGTTGCCTTGCCCTCCTGCAAGGGATCTTCCCAAACTAAGAACTGAACCTCCATCTCCTGTGTCTCCTGAATTGCAGGTGAGTTCTTTACCACTCAGCCACCTGGGAAGCCCTCTTAAATAAGTGTAGTTCTCTAGAAAGATTCATCATATTTATCACTGGGCTTCATGCACTGTTTGTTTAATATCAGGTCTCACTTGTCCGTAACTGAGAAATGAAGATCTGCCCTTCCCATCTAGGCTGATTTCCCCTTTTTTCTCTTGCTTGGACCACCATCTGCATGAAATGGGGAGTTACATGTGAAGTTGTCTGAATACTGCAGAGCTCTGTATTATAAGTGAAAACTTAAACATAAAAATTAATTTTAGAAACTTATTTTAGCTTCCTACAGAGCCTTCAACCATCTTCTCTATAATATTACTAATCAGTTACCTATATTAACCTATTAGCCTTTTGATTAAGGTTTGTTCTGTGGAAGTTTCCAGGACAATATTAAAATGCTGATATAGTATACTGACACATATATATGGAATTTAGAAAGATAGTAATGATGACCCTGTATCTGAGACAAC
>SJYV01008422.1:0-21143 GCA_006410875.1 Neotragus pygmaeus | reverse complement strand
TCCTCTCTCCCCACCCCAGACACCCCTGTCCCCCGCCCTGCCTGGTGTCGGGCAGAGGAAGCCGGGAGGGGCAGGAAGCGGACTGCGGTGGGGAAGGGGCGCCCCGCCCAGACCCCGGCCCGGGTTCCTGTTTTCGAGACAAACCGTTCCCACGGGGCTCACCCGGCCCGGGGCCGGGCGTCTTCCTGCGGGCATAGGGGGGACCTGGCAGAGATGAGGGCGTGGGCGCAGCGGGTCGTTGTGATAGCCTGGGGGAGGGGCTAGGACAAGGTGGGAGCATTTGAGAGAGAGGGGTTTGTGGGGAAGAATGAAAACGCGGCGATCGGGAGAAGGGGCCTCGGGGTCTGGCGATGTTGGGAGGAGCTCCTGTTCACACAGGAGGGACTGGAGCTCCGGAAGCCTGGCTCCGCATGGGGCCAGATGAAAAGGGGCTGCTGCAAGTGACGGCGGGTTCTTGCAGCTAGAAACCTGGAGCCCGGAGGCCTGGCTCCAGAGAAGCGCATGGGAGGGATAGCCGCAGGCGGTTGGGGTCCCCACAAGCCGGGCCGAAGGGAGCCGGTAACCATTTCCGGCAGTTCAGGTTCAAACACACTCGCTGTAAAACCACGGGCCCCAAACAAATCTCTGAGACTTGCCCCTCCCTGCTACCGGGCTGGGGAGGCGGGACCTCCCCCACAACTCAATCTTGGTAATATGGGACCTAGAAGCAGGCCCTTTCGGGACCCCAAGTGAGGAGGGGCAACGTCGGCGCAGCCTAGACGGTCCCCGCCCGAATACTCCCCTTGCTTTGGACCTAGCGTAGCCACCTGCTTAGAGACCCTTAAACGCCGCAGTGGGGCGGGGCTAAGGGCGGAGTCAAGAAGGCGCCAACCACCCGGGGACTCCTCCCCCTCTTGAGCCCCGCCCCCGACAGCGTGGATCTTCCTTCGGCGGTGCCGGAGGCCTCAGCTTAAGGCCCTGCTCCCGTCCTGGGTGGGCCCCACCCGGGCGGACGCCACGCCCCCGGCCAGCCTCGCGGGCCGCTGACCTAGTATGGACACAGCACTGGGAGGAGAGGCGTGCAGGGTGACGCCTGGAAACGGGCAGGAGAGTCCCGGGCCCCACCCCCACAGGCCGCCCCCCTTTTGAGGGGATGCACCTGCCGCGGCTGGGGCTAAGGCACGGTGATTGCGCAGCTGCTGTGCCGCCCAGAGCTAAAAATATTTCCCAGCAGAGAGGGGAGTAAGGAGGCTCCCCAGGAGAATCAATTTATTGGGGAGTGGGTGCGGTTGGTCAAACCCGTAGACAGGAGGGGCTGGGGAGTCCGAGGACAGGGTGGGAGCAGTGTCCTTCGTCACGCTGAACACTGGGAGGTCGAGGATGATGGGAAATGGGGGTTCCAAGGAGAGGGTTAGAGATCTAACTCCAGTACCCCACCCTCTGGACGAAGAGCTGGAGCTGGCCCAAGCGACTGCAAACAGACTCAGGGGCAGGTTTGGGTCTAGTCTAGAGGCTCAGATCTTCTCATCCGGGGCCGGCATGCGCTGGCGGGTCGGCTCCACGCCCCAGATCTCCCTGGCGTACTGGGCAATGGTGCGGTCACTGGAGAACTTGCCAGAGGTAGCTATGTTCCGGATCACCATCCGCGTCCACTCTCTCGGGTTCTAGAGGCCACAAGGAAGCTCTGGGTTTGCTCTGAGGGTGGGATCCCCACCTTCCACCTCATCCCAACCAGGGCCACCGAAGCCCTGCCAACCCCTGACCCAGGGCCTCTCACCTTGTACAGGGCGCTGACTCTCTCCTGGCATTTAATGTACTCTTCATAATCCGCAAAGACTTTAAACCTGGAGGGGAATGGAGAAGTGGGAAAGTCTCCTGGGGTCAAGGGCCAAGCCCATCCCGTCCTATTGGATTCCTGAGGACCTAGACAGTGATGCTGCTTCCAAAGGAATGTGGCCGCAACTGCCCTGAAGCCCTGTCTGGCCTCTCCACTGCTCCTGAGCCCTATTCAGCCCTGCAGCCCCACGTGCATGGGTCCCTGGCCTGCCAGCTCACCGGTCATGGTGCATGAGCATGTTGACAATGTCCTTGAATAGGTCAGGCTGTTTGGGAGAGAAGAAGCCACTGCTCAGCTGGTCAATGATGTGCCGAAGCTCAGGAATCCGGTCATAATACTCCTGGGCGTTGTACCTGTGGGGGAAGAGCCACAGTCAGCACCCTGGAAAGGAGTTCCTGGCTCCTCTTCCAGCAAATATCCAGGAAGTTCCAAGCCCCAGGGTGAACACTCAGGTCCAGCCTGCTACTGTCCTCCCTACAGCTGCCGACTCAATCCGGAAGTCCTTCCACTCTTCTTCCCACACACCACCACTGTTGCCCAGCAGGTCTGTTTCCTCCATAAATGGCTTTCCTTCCCCACCATCCTAAGTCCATCCCTGGCCTCACTTTCAGGCTCCAGGAGGAGCCAACAGGTACACCCTGTGGAACATCCTTAAACTCAAACTGTCCAGCCACGTTCATCACTGTCCTGGCACCAACTTTCCTCCCCTAGAGTAGGAACTACTTCCTACCCAACAACTTCCTGGGGTAGCACAATCACTCCCCAAGCCACTCAGGTTCAAATCTCTCCAGACCAGTTTCGTCTCCTTCCTTCCCCTCTTCCAGCCAGAAACCATGGCCTCCTCCTCAACAGTGTCCCTAACCCCCATCCCCAGCACTGGCCTGCTGCAGGGGACTCTCCCTGCCATCTGGTGCCAGCCCCACACTGGTCCCCAAACTGGACATTCCTCCCTCCAGTTGAGCCTCATCCTGCAGCCAAAGGTGTCTGTTTGGAGTCTAGTTCTGAATACGTTGGACTTCGCTCAAAACATTTCACATTTCCCTCCTGTCCAAAAGACCCAGTCTGAACTTTCTAGGTCAAGCCCCACAGGAGAAATTCCTCTCAATATTTAGTGCCTGCTCTTATAAGCTGAGTGTAAACTGGTACCAACTTTCTGGGAAATGATTTGACAATGTGTATCAGGGGCTTTAAGAATGTATACTTTTTGACTCAGAAATATCCCCTTCTAATAATTATCTTGGACTTCCCCAGTGACTCAGCAGTTAAGAATCCGTGTGCAATGAGAGAGATACAGGAGACAAGGGTTTGATCCTTGAGTCGGGAAGATCCCCTGGAGAAGGGCATGGCAACTCACTCCAGTATTCTTGCCTAGAGAATTCCATGGACAGAGGAACCTGGTGGGCTACAGTCTATAGGGTCACAAAGAGTCAGATGTGACTGAAGCGACTTAGCACATAGCAAGCACAATAATTATCTTTAGGAAATAATTAGAGATGTGGACATCAGTGTAAAAGATTGGTCATCAAAAGGACATTTATACTAACAAATGAGGAAAATCAACCTTCATGTCCAATTACATGGAATTAGTTAAATAAGTATGGCATTTCCATAGGATGGAATGCTATACAAACATTTAAAATATTTGAAAGACTATTTAATGACTTAGAAAATGCTTCACCAATGGTAAGATAACAGGATTCAATATTGTACATATATTATTTCCAACTTTTAAAAACTACACAGGGACTTCCCTGGTGATCCAGTGGTTGACTCCATGCTCCCAATGCCAGGGGCACTGGTTCTACCCCTGGTCAGGAAACAGATCCCACACGCAGCACAGTGCAGCCAAAAAATTAATTAAATTTTTAAAAAACTACATATATATACACACACACATAAATATGTGAAGAAAAAGAGAATGTGGCTTTAAATCTGAAGGATGAGATTATGAAAGACAGTTTTCTTCTCTGTAGCTTTGTATTTTTCCAATTAATGAGCATGGACTGCTTCTATGCTAAGAAAAGAATCATATTTTAAAATGTTAAAAATGTAATGAAGATGGTCTCTGAAGATCTGCATTTCTGACCACAAACCCAGGTATAACTACTATACTCATGTTTCCCTTTTTGCCATGGCTGCCAGGGAGCTGAGAATTTCATTTTACTCCCAATTCCAGAAATGATATTATTTCCACGAGTTGAAATTATTTTCTCTTCCTTTTCCTTCAGCTCTGTGTTACTTCTGTCTCTTCTCATTTCATTGATCTTATTTGTTATACTACCTCAAAAGTTTTCTAGACTTCTGATGGGTCATAACTAAGACCTTGTGCAGGGACTTCCCTGGTGGTCCAGAGGTTAAGAATCCACCCTGCAATGACAGGGACGTGGGTTTGATCCCTGGTTGGGCAATTAAGATCCCACAAGCCTCGGAGCAACCAAGCCCTTGAAACACAACTAGAGAGTCTAGAGAGTTCGTGCGCTGCAACAAAAGATCCCACATGACATGAGGCAACCAAGATCCCACATGCTTCAACTAAGACCCAAGGTAGCCAAATAAATTTTTTAAAAAGACCTTGCACATCCCAGACCAGCCTTTCCAGTGCCTCTTGCTCCCAGCTCTACCCTCCTACAGTCCTACCTTGGTGCCTCCTGCCCATGGACTAACTCTGCAGCCTTACCCTTTCTGGTCAAGCCTTTCTACATCCTCCACTCGCATGCCAAAGATGAAGAAGTTCTCCTCTCCAGCCTCTTCTGCCATCTCCACATTGGCCCCGTCCATGGTGCCAATGGTCAGAGCCCCGTTGAGCATGAACTTCATGTTGCCAGTGCCTGAGGCTTCAGTGCCCGCAGTAGAGATCTGCTCGGAGAGGTCAGCAGCCGGGATCACTGCAGGGTGGCAGCAGGGGACACGCTCAGCTCCAGGAAGAGCCCCCATGTCAGCTGGAGGCTCTGAAGTTCATCTGGTCCCAGGCCTGGCCAGATTCAGAGTCCCCGCCCTCCAGCCCTCCAGTTTTCACCAACTGTCTCCTTCTCACTGACCCCTCCCCACCTCTTGTTGATTCTTGAACATCTGGGATCTAACCTGGACTCCTCCCACCCCCCAGCTCCACTGTGTGATTTGAAGGCCACTACTGAGGCCCCTCTCTGCTGTAATTTCGTCCCATCTTGCTTGACATTCCACCTCTAAGGGAACATCCTCATGATTTGAGTATTGTCCTCTCCAGATTCTTCTTTAAAGTGCCAGTACGCCAGGAAGAGGAGATTAATATCTCTTCCAGGGACTGAGCTCATCAGACCTTCCCTAGGGGCCCCACTGGCGGCACCCTACCTTTCTCGGCCAGCGAGACCCGGTAATTCTCCAGGAAGATCACGCGGAGGCGGTCTCCCACCACCGGGTCGTGGTTGACCACATCCCCAATGGCTGTGATGAGTCTGATGATCATCTTGGCCATATGGTACCCAGGGGCGGCCTGTGGGGGCACACTTTGGGGTCAGCTCCACAGCCTGGCCTCCTACCCCATCCTGCAACCCAACCAAGCTGACCTCAACCTGGATCTCAAAGGACCACAGCCATGCTCTTGGCTCGGCCTCTCACCTTCCCTCCAATCATCACAGTTCGAGGCACAAAAAACTTATTGGGGTCCTTCTTGATACCTATGGAGAAACAGAGGGATCCAGTGAGTGGGCCAGGTTTTCCCTCTGGGCTGTAGCACCTGACGGCATCCAGCCAGCCAGGACTGGGCTGGGCAATAATAGGCCTGACTTGGGCTGGCTTGGTGACCTCATATCTGTCATGTCCCCCCTCTCTGAGCCTTGGTTTGCCCATCTGTGAAATGGGGATAATTCCATGTCCCAAGAGTTGCCCTGAGTCCAAAGGAGATGTTGATGGAGAAGTATGCACTATGCTGGGAGGTACACAGAGGCAGGAAAAGGAGCCAGAGGGAAGCCTGCCACTCACGGTTGTACAGCGTGATGACATGGAGGCAGTTGAGGAGCTGGCGTTTATATTCGTGAATCCGCTTCACCTGGATATCGAAGAGCGAGTTGGGGTTGATGTGGACTTTGTATTCCTTCTCTAGGTACGCAGAGAACTTTAACTTGTTTTCCTGAAGGCAGGAGAGGGGGAAGAGCTCACCAATAGGCCTCAGCCTCAGGAAATCCTACAGTCTCATTTCCTTCCCAGGAAGGTGAGGATAGAAGGCCCCCTTGCCACCTTCATCCACTCCTGCATCAGGGCAGACATTGCTAAGCAACGTCAGCACTCCTTCAGTGAGGTCAGATGATGTCTTCCCACCAAGGACTGATTCCAGGCAACTTCTACCAATGGCCTGAGGTTGTGGGAGAGATGAGCTCCATGGGCCATTCCTGACCCGGACATCCGGCCCTTCCAGCACTCTCCACTCCGGCCCCAGCACAGGTGTCTGTCTTAGGTTGCAGCGCTGCTCCTCACCTGCTTCACTTTGGCCACATCCCGGATAAAGGATTCATCATCCACATAGGACAGCAGTTTGCGCAGCTGATCCAGGTCTGCGATGTATTCCTCTCCGATGCGCTGTAGGGAGATGGCGCTCGGTTAGGCCCATGGCCCTCCCTGTCCTCCTTCACAAAGGGGTCCTTTTCCAGGTCAAACAAGCGCAGTCCACTGCAGACAGTGCCTTCTTCTGCAGCCTCCCAGCTAGGGGGCAGGGCATGTACACACATCTTTCCTCCCTTCCTGACCTTGAGCTCGGATGGCTGACGCCCATCTGACCCCCACAGACCCTCGTCCTGGCCTTTTCCACTGACAGGTAGTGACTTCGAGGGCCTGCAATCTCTGCTCCTTTCTGGTCTTACTTAAGATGTGACCTGCTGATAACCCTCCATTAGGCTGTGAACTTCCTAAGGTTCGACTTCACAGCCAGGGCCTCCATTAGCACACATAAAAAGATGGTTCCCCTCCCCCAGACACATGCAAGGCTTGGGAACGCAGTGCAGAATGGATTTCAGCCCTCAGCTGGGCACCCTACAGTGAAGCACATACACAACCACCGGCTGTGCCTTGCAGGGACTGTGTGTTGACCGCAACTGGACATACATGACTTCTCACCTCAGCAATGACCTCTGCCAGCCCAGGGTTACACATAACCAACCAGCGGCGAGGGGTGATCCCATTGGTCTTATTCTGGAACTTATGAGGCTCCAGCTCATAGAAGTCCTTGAAGCTACAGGATAGGGTGGGAAGATCATCAATCACCCCTGTGGAATGAGTGTCTTCTCCCTGGGGCCCCTACCCTGATTTCTTGATGAAAGGGTCCTGGAGGCGAAGGCCGGGGTGGGGGAGTGCTGTGTGTAAGAGGGGACATCCCAGAATGGGACTGGACTGGATAGCAAACCTGTGACCCTTGTAAGAGCCAGCTTCTTCTGTGGAAGAAGCCAGCAGAGGGCGGCTCTGAGTGGCCAGTACCAGGCAGTGGGTGGGGCCCAGCGGGAGGGGCGGAGTCTGGGGAGCGGGCCTCACATGGTCTTCTTGAGGATCTCCGAGTGGATGCGAGCAACGCCATTGACTGCATGAGACCCGGCGATGCACAGGTGTGCCATGTTGATGCGCTTCACCGCGCCCTCCTCCACCAGCGACATGCGCCGCAGTCGGTCTACATCCCCTGGGAACACGGCTGCCACCCGCTGTGGCGGGAGAGACCAGAGCTAGGACGAGGAACCGGAACACCGGTCCCCAGCCCCTACCCCCAGATCTTCGCCCATAGCCTTCCGCAGGCCCTCCACGCCCCCATCCTCCGCCCCAGGCCTTCTCCACTCACGTTAAGGAAGCGCTGGTTGATCTCATAGATGATCTGGAGGTGCCGCGGCAGCAGAGTCTCTATGAGGTGCACAGGCCAGCGCTCCAGGGCCTCGGGCAGCACGGTGTGGTTGGTGTAGGCACAAGTCTTCACAGTCACTTCCCACGCCTGACAGGTTGGGTGGGGAGGCAGGATCCCCGGGGCTTAAGCCGGACAGCTCTCCACACGCACTGTGCAGCCCAGAGCCCCGGCCCTGCCACTGCCAGGCCAGGTTCTAGGACACCCACCTCTGGGTCTCACACCCCCGTCTGTTCAGTGGGGGCTCCACCCACATTTACCCCCTCCCCAGAGTGGGAAGGGAACCCTGAGATGGAGAGGGTGAGGCAGGAGTGGGGAAGGGGCCCCGAAGCCCACCTTTTCCCACTCCAGTCGCTCCTGGTCCACCAGAATCCTCATCAGCTCAGGGATGGCCAAGGAGGGGTGGGTGTCATTGAGCTGGATGGCCACCTGGGGGAGAGGGGGTGGAGGACAGTTGGAATCAATCTGGCCCCAAGGCTACCGTCACTATCTTTTGCCCCTTCGGAGCACCCCCTACCCAGGGCCCCTTGTGGTTCTAGGTGGAGGCCCTCAAGAGGGAAGTTGTGGAGTAGGAGGAAGAGGAGAGCGGATTATACTGAGTATCCTCAAGCAGATAACCCTCACACCCACCCCCAGCCTCCACTTCCTCATCTATTAGATGAGGGTTGCAAGCTCAGGCTGGAGGTGAGAGGGAAGGCACCACTCACCGGAGGTGTAGAGACCGACCCTCCCTATGGCCTGGTACCTTATCCGGGAAGGCATCGAAGTTGGTGCGCACGGGGTCGAGGCAGCCAAACTTGGAGGACTTGAAGCGGCGGATGATGTCCTGGAGCGTGGCAGCCACTACGAAGTACTCCTGCTTCAGCCGCAGTTCCTTCCCCTCAAAGAACTGGGGACAGTGCGAGATGGGGCGGAGTCAATGTGGTGGGCGTGGTCTAACACTGCTGTGGGCGTGGCCAGGAGAGACTCCCACCAATCCCGAGATCCTGAGCCCTGACCTGCTCCACCTCAGGGACCCAAGAGACTTTCTCCCACCAAGAAGCAGCAATGCAGATGGGTCAGGAGGGAGGGCTACAAGGACCAGGAGTATTGTGGGTGTCTCCAGGGAAGAGCTCCTCCTAAGAGCCACCCTCCACCCCCGTAGTATCCAAGCATCCTCACAGTTAAAGAATTGGGGCCAAGCACAGGACACTCAGGTGCCAGCAAAATGCCCTGGGTGTCACTCCCCCTCCTGCCCTCTCCCATGCACTCTGGCTTCCTGTCCCCAGCCCAGAGGGTAACATACGTTGTCGTTGGGGTATAGGACCCGTGAGATGTTCTCAGCCAGGTTGCGGTCCAGCACAGCCTGGATGTAGCCACCAACATTGACTAAGGAACAAAAGTGGGAACGGGGTCAGGCTTGGGTCGAGGGGCTCCGCAGTGGGAGGGGGCTGCTGACTCCGGCTGAACTCNGTTTGTGTCCTGTCTCTTATACACATCTCTTCCTCATCTATTAGATGAGGGTTGCAAGCTCAGGCTGGAGGTGAGAGGGAAGGCACCACTCACCGGAGGTGTAGAGACCGACCCTCCCTATGGCCTGGTACCTTATCCGGGAAGGCATCGAAGTTGGTGCGCACGGGGTCGAGGCAGCCAAACTTGGAGGACTTGAAGCGGCGGATGATGTCCTGGAGCGTGGCAGCCACTACGAAGTACTCCTGCTTCAGCCGCAGTTCCTTCCCCTCAAAGAACTGGGGACAGTGCGAGATGGGGCGGAGTCAATGTGGTGGGCGTGGTCTAACACTGCTGTGGGCGTGGCCAGGAGAGACTCCCACCAATCCCGAGATCCTGAGCCCTGACCTGCTCCACCTCAGGGACCCAAGAGACTTTCTCCCACCAAGAAGCAGCAATGCAGATGGGTCAGGAGGGAGGGCTACAAGGACCAGGAGTATTGTGGGTGTCTCCAGGGAAGAGCTCCTCCTAAGAGCCACCCTCCACCCCCGTAGTATCCAAGCATCCTCACAGTTAAAGAATTGGGGCCAAGCACAGGACACTCAGGTGCCAGCAAAATGCCCTGGGTGTCACTCCCCCTCCTGCCCTCTCCCATGCACTCTGGCTTCCTGTCCCCAGCCCAGAGGGTAACATACGTTGTCGTTGGGGTATAGGACCCGTGAGATGTTCTCAGCCAGGTTGCGGTCCAGCACAGCCTGGATGTAGCCACCAACATTGACTAAGGAACAAAAGTGGGAACGGGGTCAGGCTTGGGTCGAGGGGCTCCGCAGTGGGAGGGGGCTGCTGACTCCGGCTGAACTCACAGTCCTTGAGGTTGAAGTCATTGGGGGCTTTGGCAGACCACAGGCGCATGGTATTGACGACATTGTTGCGGTAGCCCGGTATGGGTGTGTCATAAGGCATGGCCAACACCACCTGCGGGACACCCCGCCTGTTAAGAGGTGGGCATGGCCAACACCACCTGCGGGACACCCCGCCTGTTGAGAGGTGGGCATGGCCAACACCACCTGCGGGACAGCCCGCCTGTTGAGAGGTGGGCATGGCCAACACCACTGCGGGACACCCCGCCTGTTAAGAGGGGGGCATCTCCTGTGTCTAAGAGGCCCTGAGAGCCAGAACTCCGTGCTTTGTCCCTGCACTCCACCAGCCAACCTCCAACCCCGGGTTCCAGTCCCAACTCCGGACCACAAGCAACCCCACCAACCTCCCTGGGCCTCGGCCATAAAGAGAGGACATCCCGGTGCCTCCTTACACCCCCGCCGGCCCTCCTTGCTGGGCTGTTGTGAGGATTCCAGGAGGAGGCAGGGATGAACTCAGAGACCAAGGTGGGCCTATGTTGGTGGCCACTCTACCATGGTGGGGATGTACTGGCCACCTGGCCTGAGCACAATCTAGAGGACATGCTGGACTCCTGGAAGGACTGGGGGATCATGGGGCCTGGCTGAGGGGTCATAGAGGTCAAGTCCATCCAAAAGTTAACCACAGGGCTAATTAGCAGTGACTAATGCTGGCCCCCCCGCCACAATTAGCAAACGTCACTGTGCATGCACGCTGAATGCTAAGTTGCTCATTTGTGTCCAACTTTCTGTGACCTTATGGACTGTAGCCCGCCAGGCTCCTCTGTCCATGGGATTCTCCAGGCAAGAATACTGGAGTGGGNCCGCCACAATTAGCAAACGTCACTGTGCATGCACGCTGAATGCTAAGTTGCTCATTTGTGTCCAACTTTCTGTGACCTTATGGACTGTAGCCCGCCAGGCTCCTCTGTCCATGGGATTCTCCAGGCAAGAATACTGGAGTGGGTTGCCATGCCTTCCTCCAGGGGATCTTCCCAATGCAGGGATTGAACCCGTTCTCCTGCATCGCAAGCAGTCTTTACTGCTAAGCCACCAAAGCCCACAAACATCAATAATTGCTGCAAATAACTGCCAGTGACCACGGAGAAAGGGGTGCACCCACACCTCCCTCCCCAGCATTAAGTAGCCCCTGACTGGAGCAGAGCAAATGCTGCAGCTCAGACAGGGAAGGGACTGGCCCCAGCGCATAGAGCTAGGAGGGCAAGCCAGAGGCCCTCCAGACCCTAGCGTGGATGACAGCGGGACAAACTCTGGGTTCTCAAAGCCTCGAGGTTGCTGTGCAGCCATCTGGAGGCCGGTGAGCTGCAGCCACAGCCAAAGGACGGGTGGTGGAGCTGGGGTCTGGACACCCGGTTCAGCGGTAGGCTCCCACCAACCTGCTCTGTGACCTTGAACATGTCAGTTGCCCTTCCCAGGCTTTAGTTTTCTCTCCTATCCCCCTTTTTGGGCTGTTGGTTTATTTCCCATCAAGCCCCCAGCTCAAATATGCGGGGGAGCCAAGACTCTGTGATTATTCGGGGCAGCAAGGAGCAGCGGTAGAGCAGGGCAGGGTCTCTCCTCCTCCCAGCTCTTCACGTGGCCTGGCGCCCCTGGGACCCTGTCTCCAGCATCTCTGGGTTCCAGCTGTGTGACCTCAAGTAAGTCACTTAACTCCTCTGAGCTCAGTGGGCTCCGATATAAAATCGCACTCGGTCCAGTAGCTTCCAGGCTCTTCCTTTGCTTCTCCCTGTTCCCTCCAGAACCTCCACTCCTCCCCTCCGCCTCACGAGATCTTCCCCCTGCTCCCTGGCTTCCCCCTCACCTGTGTGTCTACCCACTTGGCCCCCTGGCTGGTGTGTTCCACTCGGCCATAGAAGTGCACCGGCAGTGTGAACTCAGGGCGGGCCTTCTCCCAGGGGTTGCCATAGCGAAGCCAGTCATCAGCCTCCTCCATCTGAACCGCAGGCGGGTCACGGGAGAAAGGAAGGCAGAGTCAGAGCCAGGCTCACACTACAGCCGTTGGTGGGCATAGCAGGAGCCCGCCGCCCTGGTGTGCCCTGTGCAGGGAGGGCGTGAATGACCGGCTCTGCGGTAGGTGGGCCCCCAGTCTGGTAGAAGATCCGAGGGGGCTCGGTGTGTGTATAAGAGTCTGAGACATTCTACAGCCGTGGACCTCCCGTCCGAGGAGCTGACAGCTGGCTTGGGGCCGGGGGAAGGGGCAAAGATGCTCTCCACCCAGGCTGCTGGGGCTGCTTCTGGATCTCTGTGTGATGAACGAACAAATAGCATCTTCATCATAACCACAAGGTCAGGGCCCAAGGTCACTCACCTGCCAGCCCCCAGAGATCTTCTGGTTAAAAATCCCAAACTCATAGCGGATCCCATAGCCATAGGCAGCCAGGCCCAGTGTTGCCATTGAGTCCAGAAAGCAGGCTAGGGGTGTGCAGGGAGGCGGATGTCAGAGACCCAACATAAACGAACACTTCTGCCCAGTGCCCTGGTGCCCTGCTCACTTACCCGCCAGCCGGCCCAGGCCCCCGTTGCCCAGCCCTGCGTCCTCCTCGATTTCCTCCAGCTCCTCCATGTCCAGGCCCAGCTAGAGGTGGGAGGGTATAACAGCAGTCAGGGCCAAGGGCCAGCAGGTCAGTCCCAGTCCTGAAGGCACGCCTACCCCTACACACCTGATAGGTGGCCTCGTCACAGGCGTTCTCCAGCGCCAGGTTCACCATGGTGTTCTGTAGCGTCCGGCCGATGTAGAATTCCAGAGACAGGTAGTAGATCCTCTGTCCGGAGAAACAGACGGGGGTGGTGGGGAGGGAGGGTCAAAGCCGCCCCCTGACATTCAGCCAGGCCCGGCTGGGCCTACACCTCTCATACCTCCTGCCCCACTCCTAGGCCCCAGCGGGTTCCAGCCCCGCCTCCAGTTTTCCTGCCTTCTCAGGCTTTGAGACCCAGCAGGTAAGATACTGCTCCCAGCATTTCTTCTGACTTTGGACAAATCACTTGTCTTCTCTGAGCCTCAGTTTCTTCATCTGAAAAATGGGGCCATATCCACCTCAGGGGGCTAAGGTGCTTAGGAGAGTTGGGAACCCCTTCCTTTGCACGCAGTCCTGCCAAGAGCTCATCAGGAAGTCAGGACATAGGGAAGCACCACCAAGAGCTCCCGAAAAGTGGAGGCCCGGCCCAGAGAGAGAAGTCATTGGCTCAAGGTCACACAATGACTCAGGGCTAGAGTCGGCCGTCTCCCTTCCTTGCAGTGCCCAGCTCCCCTTGGCCCTCAAGTCTCAGTCCCAAGAAAGGGGGTGGAGAGACTCCAGTATCCAGGATGCTGACGGTGTGGTGCCCAGTCTCCTGGTTTCCTGCATTCCCCCCTGCCCCTCCCCTACCCCTGCCCAGCAGTGTCAGGTTGCTGACCTTTACCAGTGACCCCAACAGACACTTGATCTCGCCACCCAAGCTGCGCCCCACCCGCACACCACACACGCATTCAGAAGAATGTCCTTCCACTTAGGATCCAACCCAGGCCGCGGGGTCTTCCTGCCCACCCCCAGCAGTCTCTCCATTCTCTGACTGAGTGCTGAGCCTTTGCAACCAGCCTACCTGACCCGAGGCCCCTGACCTGCCCCCAACTCCAGATTTCTCCCCCTGGGTGGTTCCAGCACCCATTGCACCTGGCACTCCTTTTGTCCAACCTCAGGAACCTGGAGGCTCCCTTTCTTTTGCTGCAGAAAGTCCTGACCCCAGAAAGGGCCTGTCATGTGGTCCAGACCTCCCAGCCCCCAGGCAGGGCCCCCCAGCCCGCTGCCCACCCAGGTGCCCCAAGCAGCACCTTGGGGTCCTTCTCATAGTAGTGCTGCTGCGTGCGGATCCAGCGGCCCACGAGGTGGTCGCGCACCGTGTAGGCCAGCGCGAAATAGTAGTCTCGCGGGGTGGCCACATTGCGGTCTTTCACAAGGGTGAAGTGTAGGTGCCGGTTGAAATTCTTCTTCAGCTCGGTCACATTCTCCACACCGGCCAGGCCACGCACGCTGATCTGCTTTCTCTTCTCCTGGTCTGTCAGGGGCCGGGACATGGCTGCGGGAGGGCGGGCCGGACTGACTGTGCAGACGGGCGGCCTGAGTGGTGCCTCCAGCCAGGGAGTGGAGATCCCCAGCCGGCTGGTGCTTTAAAGCCTGGCTCCGGGCAGGTTGCCCCACCCCTTCCCTCGATGGGAGGGTCTTGGCTCCTCAGGGAGCTATTTTGGGGTGAGCGGAGGAGAGGAGGGGCAGGGCCGAGCCAGGGCTGGCCTGGCTCCTTCGCAGCCCTGCACTGACCCACTTCCTCCAGGCCTCTGCACGGGCTCTGGGGTCTGCTGTCTTCCGTCCCCGGGCCTGCCTTGTGCAGGCTCGGACTCAGGGTGCAGCAGGCAGAGTGCTGGCTTGAGAGGCCTGAGATTTGACTGGAGCAGCTGGGCTGTGACTTTGGCTGAGGCTGCCCTGAATTCGGGTTATGGATGAAGGACGGGGCCTGACTGCGGGCCCCCTACCAGGGCTCCTTGGAGAGGCCGAGGAGGCTGTCGAGGACAGGTGTCAGGGGCCCAGCTTCCAGCAGAGCAGCTTGGCTTGGTTCTCGGCTTTCACACAACAGGCTGCACTCCACGGGCGGGATGCCCTCTGGTCAAGCTGCCACGGTGGCCCTGCCCTTTGGTGGGGAGGACATATGTTGTGGCTGAAGGCCACCTGCGCAGAGCATCAGGGTGCCCCGAACAGAAAGTGAAGCTAGTGGAGGACACTGGGCATCTGAAAAAAGGGGGACCGGGACTCTCGGTCCCAGGAGAGGTCGCCTGAGGCAGGGCCACTGCCCCCACCCCATCCCCCACCGAAGTCCAGCCACTCTGAGCTCCCCCTGTTGCTGTCTCTCAAGGAGCTCTGAAGTGACCTTTCAAGAGGGATGGTCAGATTACAGGCCAGCTTTGGCTAGGGGCCACCAGCCTGGAGCAGGGGCCCCTGGGAACTGTAGTCCTGTGGCCCACAGGGGTAGGAGAAGTGAAGTAGTCCATATACACACACATAAACGGACACACACACAGACACAGGCACAAGACACACACACACACACACAATGGTATCAAGTCTCCCCATGCTGCAGGTGAGTGAAGGCCTTCTCCCACTCATTTCTCCTGCCTAGGGCCACACAGTTCCTAAAGTTCCTTTAGGATGAACTGGTTGGTTCTCCTTGCATTCCAAGGGACTCTCAAGAATCTTCTCCAACACCACAGTTCAAAAGCAACAATTCTTCAGTGCTCAGCTTTCTTTNATTTCTCCTGCCTAGGGCCACACAGTTCCTAAAGTTCCTTTAGGATGAACTGGTTGGTTCTCCTTGCATTCCAAGGGACTCTCAAGAATCTTCTCCAACACCACAGTTCAAAAGCAACAATTCTTCAGTGCTCAGCTTTCTTTATGGTCCAACTCTCACATCCATACATGACCACTGGAAAACCATAGCTTTGACTAGATGAATCTTTGTTGGCAAAGTAATGTCTCTGCTTTTTAATGTGCTGTTTAGGTTGGTCATTCGGAGAAGGCAATGGCACCCCACTCCAGTACTCTTGCCTGGAAAATCCCATGGACGGAGGAGCCTGGTGGGCTGTCGTCTATGGGGTCGCACAGAGTTGGACACGACTGAAGTGACTTAGCAGCAGCAGTAGCAGCAGCAGGTTGGTCATAGATCCTGCTTTGTTCCCTTTTTTTGGCTGTGCCAAGTCTTAGTTACGGCATGTTGGGATCTAGTTCTCTGGCCAGGGGTGGAACCTGGGCCCCTGCAGTGGGAGTGCGGAGTTTTAGCCACTGGACCACCAGGGAAGCCCCCTGCTTTGTTCTTTGAGCAAAAGGAGCGCAGGGCCTTGTGCTATTTCAAAGGAGGCTGGGCCTCCTAGAGTGGTGGACCCAGGGAAGAGGAGCCTGGGTGTTCTGGTCTGAGGGCCAAGGAAGCACATCAGAGGCCTGGCCAGCTGCAGGATGCTGCAGTCTGTTTCAAGGACGGCCCAGCTGTTTCTGGGAACTTTCTGAGCCACAACAGATCCAGCCCTGGAAATACCAGCTTAGTGTGGAGGCCAAACTCCTGGTCTTCCAAAAGCCAAGCTCTGCTCTGCCCCTGCTCCCAGACAGCATCTGGGCTGGTCTTCCTTAGTGTGTGCTTAAAAAAAAAAAAAAAAAGACCAGGAAGAGGATACCAAGATACACCTACACCAAGGTTTTGTGAACATAGAAAACTTTCTCTTTTGCATTTTAAAAGTATTCTACACCTTGCATTTCAAAAGAATGCCTGGTGGCTGGGTGTGTAACAGTTCCCATCCTCAGCCTTTCCTCCTGGGCTGTGCCTCAGGGGAGGTTCACCTCCCCACCCCCCACCCGGACCAAGCCACCTGACCTGCCTTCCTCATGGAGTGCCGAAGAGAGCTCAGAGGCATTTTGGCACCAGTCACCCGTGTTGTCACCTCATGCCCCAACTGTGGCCGCATGCTTTGGCCACGCAAACCTTCTTTGCACTGACCCCTAATTTTCCTGCTGCTAAGAACCTGCTCCCAACAGAGCACATTGCTATCTTATTCTGCTCCCCAAGTCAACTCAATCCACACCCCTCCCCCTGCTCAACTGAGTGAGCACTCTGCCCCTGCACTCAAGGAACTGGCTGAACTGGGACACAACCTGTTTTTGGTGGGAAACAAACGTGATACTTTGAGTTGGTTTCCCCACTACCTTTCTCCTGGGCTCTTTTGGCCTTTGTTGTGTCTATGGCACCCACTGGAACTTTCCAGTCTTTCCAGGGTAATGCCACCCCAGGAGACCCTTCTTTATTTCACATTCCCCAGCCCAGCATGATGGAAACTTGAAGACTGAAATTGACCTACTAGCTTCCCCAAGTCCTTCCCCCATTTCACTCCCCATTGGTGGTGTGTGTATAGGTTTATGTATCAGTTCAGTCGCTCAGTCGTATCTGACTCTGCGACCCCATGGACTGCAGTACACCAGGCTTCCATGACCAACTCCTGGAGCTTGCTCAACTCGTGTACATCGAGTCAGTGAGGCCACGCAACCATCTCATCCTCTGTCGTCCCCTTCTCCCGCTTTCAATCTTTCCCAGCATCAGGGTCTTTTCCTATGAGTCGTTTCTTCAAATCAGGTGGCCAGAGTATTGGAGCTCCCAGCTTTACCATCAGTCCTTCCAGTGACTATTCAGGACTGATTTCCTTTAGGATTGACTGGTTTGATCTCCTTGCAGTCAGTCTGAGGGACTTTCAAGAGTCTTCTCCAACCCGGCAGTTCAAAAGCATCAGTTCTTTGGTACTCAGCTTTTTTATCGTCCAACTCTCACATCCATACATATTATATACATATAATCTTGCTCATGTATTCAGGCTGTGCTTGGTCTTCCTTGCTGTGCAGGCTTTTCTCTAGCTGCAGCAAGCAGGAGCTACCCTCTACCTGCCGTGTGCAGGCTTCTCACTGTGGTAGCTTCTTCTGTTGTGGAGCATGGGCTCTAGGGGGCTTGGGCTTCAGTAGCCTGGGCTCCCAGGCTCTAGAGTGCAGGCTTAGTTGCTCCTTACTTGTGGGATCTTTCCAGATCAGGGATGAAACCTATGTCTCCTGCATTGGCAGGCAGATTCAGCACTGAGCCACCAGGGAAGCCTTAATACTTCATTTACTTATGTGGCCTGTGCCGGGTCTTAGTTGCTGCACACAAAAGCTTTAGTTGCAGTATGTCAGATCTTATTTCCCTGACCCCTTCATTGGGCACACAGTCTTAAGCCACTGGACCAGCAAAGTTCCCTTTAGAGATTTAAAGAACCCTGAAACACAATTTCCCAGCCTGAACTCTGAACTAACTCTATGTTGTTTATGTCCAATGGTTTCTAAACAGATACATCAACTCACTCAGAAGTTGTTTATGTCCGACTAGATTTCCAACCAGAAATCCTGTCTCCTTCCTAGGACCAATCTTGGGTTTCTCCAGAGCACTTGGCGGGGTCTCAGTAACAGAGCCCTAGCAGTGACCTTTCCCAACGGACATTCCTTCCACCAACCTGGCT
Source organism: Neotragus pygmaeus (assembly GCA_006410875.1). Classification (NCBI taxonomy): domain Eukaryota; kingdom Metazoa; phylum Chordata; class Mammalia; order Artiodactyla; family Bovidae; genus Neotragus; species Neotragus pygmaeus. Next base: position 3,084 of record SJYV01008422.1, on the reverse strand, counting down.
CTGAGGGGGCAGGGAAGACACTGCTGCTGCAGCAGAACCGGAACAGGGTCAAGCGGAGGGCTCTTCCCTCCCCCAGGGGCCCAAGGCGGCTGGGAAAGCCCTCTTCACCCATCTGGTTCCATCACAAACCAGCCTTGGAGAAAGGGCCTAGACCATGCCCCAGTCAGCCACTTTGTTACTCACCAAAACCTTAACAAAAGCTGACAGTAGGGAGCAGAGCCGGAGCGAGCTCAGGAATGGAGCTGGCCCCAGGGGAGAGAGACGGAGGAGATAGCTGAGCTATGGTTAAGTCATTTATTGATTTTATTTCTAAAAGCCACATAGCGCCACTTTGCCTCTTCCAGAGCTTCAAAGAGCTAATTAACCGCCCAATGAGCCCACCAGGGAAACCGAGCTTGTGGGGGAAGCAATGAGGTGAAGCCAAGGTCAAAGAGGGTTGCCAGGCCCCAGGCCCTGCCCCCATTCTGTCAGCTAAGGACAAAGACGAAAAATCTCCCCTCTCTTTCAGTCAAGGGACCTTTTAGGGCCTGCTTGGGGAGACCCAGTGAATATGTCCAGCTTCTCAGGCTCCATTAACCCCTGCAGGTCTACAGCAAAGCAGCCCAAGCAAGCTGGACAGGGCTCAGACACCAAGGGCCTGCTCCAGCTCCAAGCTGCAGAAGAGCCCAGGCCAGTGTTGTCCCCACTGGCCCGGTGCTGTGGGCTGCAGAGCTTACTGTCCCTCAGCCTGCCCAAAGGGAAGGTGATGGGAAGTGTGGGGCCCCATGCAGCTCCCTCCAAGAACTGCAGCAAATCAGCAGAAGCTGCTCATCAAGGACCTCACTCACTATCCCAGAAGTCCCGAACTGGGTTTTCCTGGTGCCAAAATGGGCCTGTCCACTAGCCCAGACACAAGAGAACAAAACAGCCTGAGACCCTCTATGAAATGCTTACAAAGCATAAGGTGGGGCCCCTTCTCCTACCCCCACCTCTCCCCAAAGCCTGCGATGGTGGCAGGCAGCAAGTCACCAGCAGAGAAAAGGCCACTTGGCGGTTTTAATTTTAGCAGCTTGGAGCCTGACAAGCAGGATTAGTTGGCTTGACCTTTCGTGCTGAGGCCTCCCCAGGCCCAGGGCCTCAAGTCAGGTGGCAGCTTCCAGGCACGAATCACAACTGGAGCTCATCGAATGTGGGGGTCTGAGCCCCAGGGAAAGGCCTTCAAAAGGACAAAGACCAGGAAGGAGGAACCTGGTCTTCAGCCATTAATCAGTAAACTAGCAGAAGGTGGGGCCACCCACACACCAGCTTCCCCAGCAGACCTGCACAGGCAGGGAGAATGGGAACCAAGGGCAGGGGGGTGGACTTCCTTAATGAAGGTTCCAGAGGCTCCCCTGGGAAAGGGACAGTGGGGCCAGGTGCTGAACACCTTCAGTAACTGGTGGTGGCACCGACAGTGGCAGAAGTGTATGAGAAAAGAAAAACAACAGACCCAGAAAACCACACTGCTCTTTTATTCAATGGAACACCCCCCCTTTAACGCAGTGTTGAATCATACACCAAAAAGCCCAGAGAAATGTCTGCTGATAAACCAGTGAAGAGAACGCGCATCATACATTATTGTCAACATAATCACTCCATGAAGAGGGGAGGAAAGGAAGGAAGCAGAACNACCACACTGCTCTTTTATTCAATGGAACACCCCCCCTTTAACGCAGTGTTGAATCATACACCAAAAAGCCCAGAGAAATGTCTGCTGATAAACCAGTGAAGAGAACGCGCATCATACATTATTGTCAACATAATCACTCCATGAAGAGGGGAGGAAAGGAAGGAAGCAGAACGAAGAAAACAAGGGGCTCAAATCCCTCAACACTGCAGAACATTCAGACGTTTGGGATTAAAATAAATTTTAAAAGGTAGCCTTCCAGGAAGGAGAGGAACAAGTGGAATCTGAGGCAGCTCAGGGAGCGCTGAAAGGGCTCTGTAGGCTGCAGACAAGCCCCAGGCAGCTTACGTGGCCCCACCTCCCGCGGGCAGGGGTGCCAGGATGGTTATGGACCCTGAACCTGGAGACTAACCCACTACCCAACAAGGGTGGCAGAGACAAAACCCTACACTTTTAAGGGGAAAAAAAGTATCTCAGCTTGAAAAAAAATATGGCAGTTTGAAAATCTTGGAACAAAGAAAACACCCATACCACCCCGCCACACTGAAAGACCAAATTCTTTGCCTAAAAACCACTTGCTCCTCTCCTTAAAGAAAAACCAGGAATGAGAAAAGGGAAAGGAATCTAACTGCAGCAGAAGACTGGGGAGAGCATCTCCTTGGACGGAGTCTGAAGAAAGGAAGAGATAAGGAAATAACAAAGAAAAAAGAAAAAATTAATAAAAATTTCACAATATGGAGCCAGCGTGTTCCGATTCCGTCCATAAAAATAACTCAGGCTGCTTTGCCGAACCATCCTGTCCACCAGGGGCGCTGCTGAGGCTGTCTGCCTGGAAGGGTCACCAATGGGCGCGGAAAGTCCTCACTCTCATGGCTCGGGCCATCGCCGCCGCGGGGAGGGATCNTTCCGTCCATAAAAATAACTCAGGCTGCTTTGCCGAACCATCCTGTCCACCAGGGGCGCTGCTGAGGCTGTCTGCCTGGAAGGGTCACCAATGGGCGCGGAAAGTCCTCACTCTCATGGCTCGGGCCATCGCCGCCGCGGGGAGGGATCCTGGCGGCCCAGTGTGGGGAGAGGCAAAGGGATTTGGGTGAGGAGAGAAAGAAGACAAAGAAGACACTCGATGCTACGGGGCGCCAGGAGAGCCCAAGCCGGCGCCCCATTACCACCTGCCCATTCCCAAGCGAGTCCTCAGTCGCTTGGCCCAGCCCGGTGCGTGCACACACACACATGCGTGCACACAATCACATGCGTGCGTCCCAATGTCTGGCTCCATATGGTGAGGTTCGGCGTGTGTTTAAACGAGACCAATTCTCTCTATATAATATATATTTTCTTAAAAAACCAAGTCTAGTTCTGTGGTGGAGGCGGTGGGGGAGCTGGAGGCATCCCAAAGGGTGGCATGCCCGCCACCCCCATGCCCATCATGGTGACAAAGT
>SJYV01008420.1:0-38245 GCA_006410875.1 Neotragus pygmaeus | reverse complement strand
TTTTTTTTAATTTTATCAAAATTTATTAGTCAGTTTTTTTTAACAATTGGTAAATGATAATGTATTTTTTTACATACCAAAAATATGGTTGACTTGTCCACAAAATATGGTATGAAAATAGATACTTTTAAATTAAAGCATTGTGTAGCAGGATTTACCAAAGAACTGAAATTAGTATTCTACTAAGAAATTTGGCTACAGACTTACTTTTAGAACACGGGCAGAGATAACTGGAAGAACTTATGATTTGGGAAAATACTTTATTAACAGTATATTATGAGTGTTGTCTTCAGTCAGCCATGCCTTTCTATATTCTTGCCTTTTGTTTTCAACTGCTTTACTTTAGCAGGAGCAGCAGCTTCATTAGTGGAATTTTGTTTTCAGAGTGAACCAACAAGTCCAGTAAGCTGATAAACTAAATAGCAACTAATGAAGCTATAATGGACCCCATAAATGGATGATTTTATGTAACTATTACACATAGACCCAACAGATTTATGATTTATCTTTTTATTTTGGCCCAGAAAATGTTATTGTGCTGGGGTTTAAAAAAAAAAATTGAACTAGTTGGTTTACAATACTGTGTTAATTTTAGGTGTAGAGCAAAGTGATTCAGATATATATAAATATACATATTTATATACATACACACTCTTATTCAGATTACTTTCCATTATAGGTTATTATAAGATATTAAATATAAGTCCATATGCTATACACTAAATCCTTGTTATTTATCTGTTTTATATGTAGTGGTGTGTATTTAAAAAAAAAATTAATTGGAGGCTAATTACTTTACAATATTGTAGTGGTTTTTGCCATACATTGACATGAATCACCCATGGGTGTACATGTGTCCCCCGTCCTGAAGCCCCCTCCCACCTCTCAGGGTCGTCCCAGTGCACCAGCCCTGAGCACCCTGTCCCATGCATTGAACCTGGACTGGTAGTCTATTTCACATATGATAACATGCATGTTTCAATACTATTCTCTCAAATCATCCCACCCTCACCTTCTTCCACAGAGTCCAAAATTCTGTTCTTTACCTCTGTGTCTCTTTTGCTGTCTAGTATATAGGATCATCATCACCATCTTTCTAAATTCCATATATATGCGTTAATGTGTATTGGTGTTTTTCTTTCTTACTTTGCTCTGTATAATAGGCCCCAATTTCATCCACCTCATTAGAACTGATTCAAATGTATTCTTTTTAATAGCTGAGTAATATTCCATTGTGTATATGTACCACAGCTTTCTTACCCATTTGTCTGCTGATGGACATCTAGGTTGCTTCCATGTCCTGGCTATTGTAAACAGTGCTGCGATAAACATCGGAGTACATGTGTCTCTTTCAATTCTGGTTTCTTCAGTGTGTATGCCCAGCAGTGGGATTGCTGGGTTGTATGGCAGTGCTATTTCCAGTTTTTTAAGGAATCTCCACACTGTTCTCCATAATGGCTGTACTAGTTTGCATTCCCACCAACAGTGTAAGAGGGTTCCTTTTTCTCCACACCCTCTCCAGTATTTATTGTTTGTAGACTTTGATAGCAGCCTTTCTGACTGGCGTGAGATGGTACCTCATTGTGGTTTTGATTTGCACTTCTCTGATAATGAGTGATGTTGAGCATCTTTTCACGTGTTTGTCAGCCATATGTTTGTCTTCTTTGGAGAAATATCTGTTTAGTTTTTGGCCCATTTTTTGATTGGGTTGCTTATTTTTCTGGAATTGAGCTGTAAGAGTTGCTTGTATATTTTTGAGATTAGTTTTTTGTCCATTGCTTCATTTGCTCTCCCACTGTGAAGGCTGTATTTTCACCTTGCTTATAGTTTCCTTCATTGTGCAAAAGCTTTTAATTATATCCCATTTGTTTATTTTTGCTTTTATTTCCATTACCCTGGGAGGTGGGTCATAGAGGATTCTGTTATATGTCAGAGAGTGTTTTGACTCTGTTTTCCTCTAGGAGTTTTATAGTTTCTGGTCTTATATTTAGATCTTTGATCGATCTTGAGTTTATTTTTGTGGATGGTGTTAGAAAGTGTTCTAGTTTCATTCTTTTACAAGTGGTTGACCAGTTTTCCCAGCACCACTTGTTATAGAGATTGTCTTTTCTCCATTGTATATTCTTGTCTCCTTTGTCAAAGATCAGGTGACCATAGGTAATGTTAGTTTTCTTTGAATGAGTTTCTGATCTTAGTTTTCTGAATGCTGAATGAATGAGTGTGCATATTATATATGCACAGTTAGGACAAAATCTGCCTGTGATACAAGAGACTTGAATTTCATCCTGGGTCAGGAAGATCCCTTGGAGAAAGGAATGGTAACCCACTCCAGTACGTTTGGTAGGGAAATCCCATGGACAGAGGAGCCTAGAAGGCTCTAGTCCATGGGGTTACAAAGAGTCTGACATGACTTAGTAACTAAACCAACCGACAACATACATGTGTGTGTATGTGTATATATATATATATACACATATATATACAGAGAGAGAGAGAGAGAGAGTGCGAGCGCTGTTCAGTGGCCAAGTCACATTTGACTCTTTGTGACCCCATGGACTGCATCACACCAGGCTTCCCCATCCCTCACAACCTTCCAGAGTTCACCCAATTTCATGTTCCTTGAATTAGTGATCCTATCCAACCATCTCATGGAGAGAGAGAGAGAGAGTGATTTAATGGGATCATGAATACTGAAATATGACTTTCAGGCATCTTCTAGCTATGTTCGGGCTTACTAATTGTTAGCGTTCACTCTAGAAATTGTTAGCGTTCACCTTGTCTTATGCAAGAAAGAATGGAATTTGATGTGTTGTAGAGAAGATGAGCTTCATAGAAAATTAAACTGACCATTGTCAATAGAGGATATCAACTCCTTGTAAGTTAAAAACCTGATTGATTTTCCTTGGGACACATTTCTTGTTGCCCACTGAGATATCTGTAAAAGTTGTTTACCATGTCACAGAATCATCAGGAGACTGGTTAGTCCTGTCTTGGCCTCCACACAAGAGGTCATGGAAACACACTCAGGAACGTGTTGTGGCATTTACCCTGGAGGTTGTCTGCAGTCTCCTTCCAGTGAAACGCTTTCCTTTAAGTGGTGATCACATCTCAGCATATCTGAAGACAAAGGGGTCACTGAGGCTCCGCAAAGAAAAATGCCACTAAGTTGTTTCCTCAACAGTAGGGTTTATTTCAATGCTAACTTACAATGGAATGAGACACTGTTTACATAAAAACCTAAGTACAAAAAATATAATACAACTTTTACTGTACATATCAGGATTCTGCTATTTTTTCCCCCAAATGCTGGCAGAGAGAGATGAGGAGGGGGCTGCTGCAGAAGGAAAATTGGGGGACTGTTGACAGGACCCAGGATCATCCTTCATGAATTGTTTATAAAAGATGCAAAGGTTTGGGTTCTAGAACTTGGCAATCCACCAAGAGCAGTGAGTGAGCAGGACACTTGCATTTCTGGGGTACCAGCTCATTTTACCTTGTAGACATGCTTGTTTTCCTCAGTGTTGAGGCTGGGAGCTTGTGGGAGTTGGTGTCTGCTGACTGGCTGCGTGATCCATCTGCCTCGCTCCTGAACATCCAACACTAATCCAGGACAGCGGGCAATGGGCTCCCTACCAGTGCTGTACAGCCGGTATTTTAAACTGATTTTGAAAACAGCATTATCTATCTGGTGTCCTTGGACAACTTTCTTAGATTTAGACCTGAACAGCTCTCCAGCAAGCAGTTAAGAACAGTGAATCGTGTGCTTGTGTTAAGTTGCTTCAGTCTTGTTCGACTCTTTGCAACCCAATGGACGGTACCCCACCAGGCTCCTCTGTCCATGGGATTCTCCAGGTGAGAATACTGGGATGGGCTGCCATTTCCTTTTCCTAAAATTGTGTGCGTGCTGAGTCATTTCAGTCATGGTGGACTCTTTTCAAAACCAGTGAACTGATGAACAGAAAAGATGCAAGTGAAGATCACTGGAAATCTGGATTGCACATTTCTAGCAACCAGGTTTCCAATGAAACCTTGAAAGTATAATGTAAGGAATGAAAAGCAGTCATGAGGGGAATGCCCAGAAATCCACAAGCATTCGAACAAGACAACTGGAGTTCCATTCTTCTCACTCCAGGGAACAGCAGACAGTGCTACCTCATTCTAGAAAGGTTCCAATATGATGAATATATATTGTCGCTTACACGTGAATTTCAAGATCAGTAGCTACCTGTAAGTTTACCAAAGGCTCAAGATGACTTCCAAGAAATTTCAATTAAAAAAAAAAGAGAAACAATCCCAAATAAGTTTATTTTGTATCACAAAAACGGCAACAGCAAATTAACAAGGAATGAGGCATTTAACATTTCATAACATATTCAAAAGTTGTGAGTGGCATAACACACAACTTTAAGTACATACTTTTGAAGAATCTTACATTGGACCAATTTTGCGCACCTTCTTTGCAAACAATGTAGAATTTTGGTGGTGTATGTAGGGGCTTGTGTTGAAGGTTCCCACTGTGCTTTCTTTCAAAGTGCAGAAATTCAAGTTTGATTTTGGCCAACAGTCACGGTATGAGTTGAGGGGAGAGAAGGAATCAAATTTAACAGAGAAAACACTGTAAGTTTTCTTGATTCAAATTAAGGAAGAAAACTTTGTGAACTTACGAAGCAGTTTTGACACTGACTTCAAACGAACAGTAGGCAGTATTCTATGTGGTTGTCACTCCACTCACCATATCTGCCAAGCATCACCAGCCTCCATCTGATTTTCCTGTATCTATAGAGACTTGCCTGAAAAGGGACAGTAACAAGATCCTTTAACTTCTACAGGCATCCCACTGACATTCCTTCTACAGAACAAACTCTCAAGTATTTTTGGAAGATGTAAAATTAAAGTGATGTCAGTTTCTGGAAGACTGGGCTCACCTAACTTCTGAACACACCGTGGCACCCCACTCTGGCACCCCAGCCCCAGTGGGGGCAGAATTCACACCCGACGATGCTGTGCTTGTTCTTTTCCTGAGATCAAAGAGGCATATGAGTGATTTTCTTTAAAATACAGCCAATCAGTCCTCTGTTTTGAACAAATATCCAGATAAAATGATAAATCATCATCTGAAACAAGGCACTGGTGACTTTTATAGGACATTAAACTACCTGCACTTACTAACAAGGCTCTTTCTTAGTGATGATAGTTTGGGTCTTCTCGAATCCAGATTTTGCCTTCCAGCTTGTATTTATCTAACATGAGCACCACTTTAAACATCTAACATTTGGGCCATTTTTGGCATTATGTTGCCGAAAAGCTGAGAAAGAACAGGATCATCTTTGAATGGCTGGCCTCGGATTTATGACTGATATGGAAGAGGCGGAATGAATTTTGTTGCCCATCCAACATGTTTGTTTAAGAAATGTGATACAGTGATTTTCCATTTCAATTTTTCTCCTTTCAGGTGTTATGATATCTTTGACTAGCTACTGCTGTCATGTCAACAATGCGAAACAAGTTTGGTTGAATGAGAAATGGTATTGGGTAATGGGTAATAAGGGGCTTCCCAGGTGGTGCAGCGGTAAAGAATCTGCCTGGTAATGCAGGAGACGAGACACAAGAGATATAGGTTCTATCCCTGTGTCAGGAAGATCCGCTGGAGAAGGAAATGGCAACCCACTCCAATATTCTTGCCTAGGCAATTACAAGGACAGAGGAGCCTGGCGGGCTATATAGTCCACAGGGTCATGAAGAGTCAGACACAACTGATCAACCAAGTGCACACACACGTGCACGTGCGCACACACACACACACACACACACACAACAGGTAATCAGCTTGAACATTTTGTTTTTCTACGGCAGGACTAATACAATCTTTTAAAAATACTATATGAGACAGCTTTCACTGGGAATAGTACATTCATGTCAGGCTCTGATTTTGGTTTTGATAATGCTGTTAGACATTTTGCAATGTGAACACATATTTTCAAAAGAGAAAAGGTCTCCATTCCTAATGCTTCTGAAACGTACTAAATTTTTGATGATGCAATATATGACCCTTAAAAAACTCCCACTTTCATCCATCTGCTCCAAAAATATCTATAATGCATCTTTAACATAAATCTATAAAAAGAGAATGGAATAGTCATTTTGATAAAAATCTCTTGCCAATAGTCCAACTTTATATCTTGCTCATTACTTTTTAATTTCAAAAGAAAAAAACAAGCAAGGATGAAATCAATATATTATTTTGTGTTTTATCAGGTTATCAAAATAGATAAACAGAATGCATTGGTTCTGTACTTGTAGAGTTATAAAATATATTTAAATCAATTATTATTAATGACAATAGGAGAGAATAACAAATAAATTCCACTATGGCCACTGGTCTCCATATATTTTACATGGCAATTTACTGTGAAATATTTGGCATTCCCTTTTGTACATTCCTCAGGCCAAAATGAACGTTACTCTGTGTTCTCCCACTTCACACCCATTGATCGGAGAAGCAGGGGGCTCAAAACGGCTTTCTAGTGTCTGACAGTAGTTTAGGTAAAAGATGGGTAATTAGAGGCATTCAATCTTGGTAAAATTTTGTCAACATGAATCACCATGTCAACACAAAATAAGAGACAGTAGAAGAAATGAGTATGCTGGGCATAGCCAATGAGATCCGTGAACTCCATTTTGTATCAGCTTAAAAACAAGAGCAGAAAATCAGTTTGAATATGAATAGATTTGTTTGTTTTTAATTCCCTGCCTTCACAGACAATGATTATTGGAGTTGTGGGCTTAAAGTACAGCCCTGCCACGTGGAAAACATATGCCTGGAGGCAGACTCGGTGCACGGCATTCACCACTGATACTTGTTGCCTCTGGATGGATGCCCCACAGTCACCTTTTGAAAACACAAAGACTGAATTCAGTGTAGTTATCACGAAATGCCACACACAAGAAAATTCCACTGAAATATATCCTAGGGCTAAAGAAAATTGATGACCTTGGGGCAAAGTCAATGCTGAAAGTGGTTTGAGAGTGTTGGGGAAATATTCATGATTGATTCTGAAAGTGAGGAAAATGTCAAAAAGGAACATCAGGATATTTGTAAACGCAAACACCATCATGGCTGCACCTCCAATGTGCATCAAGGGAGTGTTTACACAAAATGACTGACTGAGCACAGACTTTGTACATTAAAAAAAAAAAAAAAATCTCCTTTGATTTGCAGTTACATTAACACATCCCCTAGGCTGAAAATTTGTCCCTAACTCTGAAGGCATCTGACTCACTTAACTCTCTAATTCTGAAGGACTACTGTGCTAACTGACCACACAGGCTTTGATGCCCATGAATTCACCCTTTTGCAGATAAATGAGGAAGCAGAGGCACCGTCACCTGGACTCTGGGCAGTTGATCCCAGAAGATGCAGGGATCAGACACAGGACTGTGTGAGGTGATCAGTCTCCACTGGAATCGTCCACAGCCCTGAGCTGCGAGGGCCCAGAGTCCCTTCTTTGCAAGGCCACTTTCTCCCGAATTTACTTCCTTTCTCTTTGACATCACTCGTGAGTCAAGGGGCCAGACCCCTGGCCCTCACGGACCCTGCGGGCTGACCGTCCCTGGGCACAGAGCTTCTCCACATAGGAGCCCTCACATCCGCTCACCGCTCACCCCTCTCGGTTCATTAGGCTCTCTGTCCACCCTCCACACACACAGGGAGCCATCTTTTCCCCAGGATTACTGTCAATTCTAGTAGGAATCGACAGGCTCAGTGACATGTCCCTGAAAGAGCAGGACATTCAGATCCCCTGGTAAGTTCCAGGGGCACCAGCACACAAGCAGGCCTAGAGCATGTGAGGCAACTGGGGAAGAAAAAGCCGAGTCCGGGGACCCTGGGCCTTCCCGCAGCACAGCCTGATTCTGCGTCCCCAGAATCCGCAGTCAAGGTTGCCCAGGAGACAAATCACTCAGTGTCATCAGAGCCATCATTTACAGAGCTCCCCTGAGAGGCCGCCTGCTATGCCGTGAGCAGGGACCCTGGGGCAGTGTGGGCTGGTGTTAGGCAGGGACTAGTCTAGTCTGGAGAAACCACCCAACACTGGGAATCAGATTCCAAAGAATTTCCATGTGAGACTGCAGCCCGTTTCCTAATGAGAACCAGCCAAACTTCAACTGTTTCTAGAAGCAACCCTAGAAATTAAACTGTGATTAATGCCATTTGATGTTAGACTCAGAGAAATACAATCTAAAACTATGAGTTTTTATTTGTGCTGCCTGTTTCAGGAAGGAAAAAAAAAAGACAAAATGAAAGGAAGGAAGAATGAAAAAAAGAAAAAGAGAGAAAAAGGAAGGAAGAAGGTTGGGTAATGAGGAAGTTACACAGAAATTTAAAATGTGACAAGTGTTGGCAGGAATCTCTACCATCCACCTTACAAAGAGCTGCTGTTGGAAGTCTCCAGCAGAAGCGGGAGACTCTACCGTGAAAGCCACCACGTGGGGCCTTAATGAAGGGCACAGAGGGGAGGAGACACATGAGCAGTAGCCCTATGGTGAAGGGAAAACAAAAGTTATTCCATGGCTGGTTAAAATTCTTAGATCATAGCTAAAACTATTCCAAAACCAACTCACATTCTGCTAAGTAACAGGGAGGGACGGAAGGAGGAAGGGATGGGAGGGAAGGGGACAGAGAGAGCAGAACAATTTTATTCCAAATAGAATGCCAGAGAACGAAAATGAATGAATTTCTTTGCAGTGATAATCATAAAGCTTTACGTAATCAACAACACAAAAAGTCTGTTGTGGGGGAGGGTGCTTTCCTTAGTGTGTGAGACTGATTAACGACCAACTTTGAAGTCATTTAAAGAAAATTTCCCATCAAGTCCAGTGATGCTTTTTTTTTGAAATGTCAGTATCATCTGTCCTATGGGGAAAGAGAATGATCTTTTAAGCTTAGAAAACACTGTGGGAGTTGGAATTCATAAAACCGCTAAATTTGCTACACGATGCGGACATCTGTCTTCCAGGACAGTGATGAGACAGGGTGAAGCAACCAAGGAAAACACAACCCAAGGACAATTAAAAAACCAAGTGTGGACTTCAGACAGAGCAATCTCACACAGCATTCAAGGGAATACGGGAGACACAGCATGAACTCCCCACTGGAAAGACCCAGAATATCGTTCATCTGAAATCTATCACACCTCCCAGAGCCCAACTGCAATTTAGATTTTATTTTAGTAGAGCCATTTCAGAAAATTTGGGTACATGAGAATGTTTTGAACTCAACAACATTCATTACTAAGCATAAAAATTTCAAATTTCTTTAGATAGGATAGGGTGAATACATGTATGCTAAAACATACATGTGTCCCTCGATGCCCATACTATAGATTTTCACAGATCTGAAGGTTCATTGATCAATAAGAACACGTTTTTAATGTCCATCCAGGCCTTTATCAGGGCACCCAGAGGCATCCAACGGATAGTTTCAATCTTCTTGTTACTTTCAAAAATTATTCAACCAACTGCCATATATTATGTATTTTTCTTTTGTGACTAATTTAACCTGTTTTTGTTTGTTTTTTTTTCCTTCTGGGGACCACACTGAACAGTCATAACTCTGAAATGCTTATGAATGACTGAAGCTCAGAACCACTGGGATCAGTGAAAGCCTTAACTTCCAGATACCCTGATCGCTCAGGATACTTCTTTTGAAATGTCGTTGCCCCTACGCAGGGAGAGATGGGAGTAGGTGGGTGGGAAGGCAGCACTGAGATAAAAAAACAAAAGGCACCCAAGCTGAACACCACCTCCTGACCTGACCTGGAGGCAGCAAATGACAGCTTGGAACTTGGGGAGCACTTCAATAAACACTTCAACAAGCTGCAGAAAGCCAGCTTTACACATCATTAATGCTCTCAGTAGGGGCTGATGGCCATACGTTAGTTCTATCAGGGAGATGGAAAATAGAAAGTTGCTTTTCATTAAACGTCAGTTCATCCAATGCCTTCTGCAGCATGGAAAATTAAAAAAAAAAAGTTGTGTTCAATTATATTTCAGTTCTTTCAATACTTTCTTCATTGGCCTCATGAATGTTCAAAATTTTTCTTTGCAGAGAGAGGGCAGGTGCAGAATCTATGATACAAATGCTAAACAAGTGGTTATTTTACAGAGTGGTTCTTCAGAATGTTACCACGGCCCAGACAGGTGGGCTCCCTTGACTCGGTGGCAAAGAGCTCCCTGAACTGCCATGAAATCCACAAGTCAGAATAAGGCGAGCTTCATGGCAAGCTGCAGAACACAGTCATCCTTCATCCCGTCTGTCCCTCCGTTCTTTACACTCGCTTCGCCTGGGAACAACACAGCAATGGCAGCAAGGCCGAGGGTGGAGACCTCCCATCGCATACCTGCACCTCTGCGGATGCAAGCCAGGCTGAATCCCCGGGCGTCCTCAGGCGAGAAGCGTTCCAAGTCCAAACACACACAGTACCATCCAGAATGAGAAGACGGAGATCACCATGATGGTGAGTCCTTGTATGGCCACGTTCATATTCTCCATTTTATCAATACTACAAAGCATGTGGGGGTGGGGAGGCTCTCATATAAAGTGCCCGCTTCCTTGAATTAAATCACCATTAAGATTTATGCTCAGAGTCAAGAAGATTGTTCATATTTCTAAGGACTGCTTCCAATGTGGGTGGTACAGTTATGAAAAAGCTCAAAAAAAGCAACCAACTTATTCGAAAAGTGGACTGAACACAATAAAAACAAAACTGCACAGCATGGCTCATTAAAGACAATCAAGAACTGTAGACCAGATTTTCACGGTCATGTTTAGATTTTTGTTGCTTTTGAGAACGTTTCTCTTCAGCAGCAATGGGACACTAGTGGCTTGAAATGCACTTGAGATGTAGCCACACTCCATCTCCGAAGGCTTGGAGACATGGGCAGTCAGGGAGCACAGGCCTTAAGGAACTGGGGGAATTACAAGAAGCCAAAAATAGAAGAGCTCTTAGTACTCATCATAGTTATTGAGATCTGTAAAGTAGGCGTTAGAATAGGTCTTCCCGGTGAGATGTGGGTTGAAGTATTTGTTTCTTTCCTCTAGGATCAAGTTGTTTTTGTTAAATGCCTGTAAAATATAAGATAGAAGATTTACGAGTACTCAGTAAGCAGTATTTCAGAAAGAGAATGTAACAGGAGACGATTATAGTTGACCCTGGAACAACACAGCTGTTAAGGGCACCGACCCTCCTCGAAGCTGAAAATCTGAATATAAGTTATAGTCAACCCTCCATGAGTGTGGCTCTTCCATGTCTGAGGTCTGCCTGGACCCACAATGCTGCATCCTGGATTCAACCAACCTCCTATCGTGGAGTATGGTAGTATTTAATATTGAAAAAAATCTGCAAATCTGCAAATAAGTGGACCCAAGGAGTGCAGTGTTGTTCAAAAACCTGCTGTATGTATATTGGAGCTCTCCCCTAAGCCTTTATTATTTTAAAATGTCTTTTCTCACTTACACACTTCTGCACATCATTTTCCTTGTTGAGGACTTGCCTCATAACCAGAATGAGGTCGGTAGGTTTTTCAGTCCAGATTATTTTTGAGCTTTACTCAGAAAGTCTACTTTTGAACTTTAGTCTGAAAATTTCCAAGAGTTAGAACACCTAAATTAAAACCTCCAGGAAACCTAAGACTCTAGTGATTTCAAACTCACGAGCACTTTGAGTATTACCACTTATAACTGAGTAGCTGTATAAGCAGCTTTTGGATTGTCATGGTGCATTGACAAAAGATTTTGAAGGAACACATTTACATAAATGCATGAGATTCTTAATTTCTCATTCTCTACACTTGTGGGAAGGCGACTGTGGTGGTGGTGGTTTCTACAGCAGCCATTTCTGACACAAAAGCTCTTTCTCACTAAGAGAATAGTTACCCTTACTTTGGGGCCTCCCTGGTGGTTCAGATCGTAAAGACTCTGCCTGCAATGCAGGAGACCCAGGTTCAATCCCTGGATCAGGAAAATCCCATGAAGAAGCAAAATGCTTACCACTCCAGTATTCTTGCCTGAAGAATCCCATGGACAGAGAGGCCTGGTTGGCTGCAGTCCATGGAGTTGCAAACAGTCAGACATGACTGACCAATTTTCACCTCACTTCACATACCCGTACTTTTGTTGAACTATCCCAAGTAGAGGGTAAATTATGAGAGGCTCAAAATAACAGATGTTAGGTAGGTGGCAAAGCCCAAACGTAGGATTTATCTGGCCAAGGAGTCAGAAGAAAGTTCTAGAAAGACTCATTAGAGCCTGGGCAATGGTACTTTGCCTTCAGAGCAGCAAGATTTCAGATTAAGTGGCTCCTGGATGTTCAGAGAGAACAGGAGCCCAGCTAAATGATTTTCAGATGCTTGAAGCAACTGATCACAGGTGAGCTGATGGGTTGGGATCATACTGAGAGGGGCTCCCTTCTTGGGCACTGGAGGGTTCTCCTTGAAGGTTCTTGCTCTTGGGAACACATGCTCCTCCTCATTCCCTGGGGGCTTGGTTCTGAGAAGGTGTGTGGGGTGTGCTATTAATTCTCGGGGCTTCATTTCCTGGCTCTACCATGGATCAGTATAACGCGCTGATGGCTGCTGGACCCAGCTGTGTCTCTATGCATGTGGGGACCCCATGGAGGTGAGAGAAACGAGAGAGGACCCTGCAGATCCTGGGACATAAGAGCCTCCAACTAGCTGAAGCTGTAAGGGCTGAAGAAACTCCCGATTTCTACATGGGAGGGAAACTGGATTTTGAATGAAACCATCATGGCAGGGAGAGGGCATCAACATACTCCCCAATATTAAGGGGAAGCATGAACTTCACAGGAATATCAAAAATTCAGGTAGCTTAATGAGATGATGGCATTTGCAGCAACATGGATGGCCAGACATGCTCATACTAAGTGAAGTAAGTCCGACAAAGACAAACGTCATATGATATCAATTATATGTGGAATCTGAAAAATAATACAAATGAACTTATTTACAAAACAGAAACACAGAAAATAAACTTATGGTTTCCAAATGGGAAAGGTGGGCATGGGAAAAACTAGAAGTATGGGATTAATAGATATATATCATCATACACAAACTAAACAACAAGGATTTACTGTGCAGCACAAGGAAATATATTCAATATCTTGTGAAAGCAAAGTGAAAACTGAAAGCAAAGTCACTTAATCGTTTTTGACTCTTTGAGACCCCATGGACTGTAGCCTGTGAGGTTCCTCCGTCCACGGAATTTTCTGGGCAAGAGTACTGGAGTGGGTTGCCGTTTCCTTCTCCAGGGAATCTTCCCGACCCAGGGATTGAACCCGGGTCTCCAGCACTGCAGGCAGACGATTTTACCGTCTGAGCCCCCAGGGAAGCAGCACAGGGGAAACATATTCAATATCTTGTAATAACCTGTAATGGGAAAGAATTGGAAACCATATATACATATAACAGAATCACTTTGCTGTACACCTGAAATTAACACAACATTGCTAATCAACTGTCTTTCAATATGTCAAATAAAAATTAACAGAAAAAATAAGAGACGTCATTCACCTTGCCCCCTACCCATGACCTACATCATCCCCACCGGGCTTTGCCGACAGCCCCCAGGATAACGCCTGCCTCCTTGGCACACCTGGCTCCAGCAGTGGCTGGTGATCCCTACCTTGATGGCCTCCACCGAGTCATACTTGTCCAGTTTGTTAATGTGGTTGGTTATGCTGGTGTTGAGAGGGGCGGGCGCGACGGGGTGGATGACGGTGGCGTCGTGGGACTGTTGCTGGTACCGCTGGCAGTAGGTGTAGACGAGCAGCGTGAGAAGGCAGCCTAGGATGGAGCTGCTGAGCCCCACGGCAATCATGTGGAACAAGTTGAACTCTAAGGAGACAAGAGCCACAGTGAGGCCACTGGGAAAGGGACACGCGCCTCCCCAGCGCGGTGGGCTCAGAGGAAAAGAGAAGGACGCAAGGGGAAAGCACCACATTCCTTCCAAAACTCAGGAAATCATCGGACCCTCCTTTAAAGTGTCCCAGGGACGGCCCTGGTGGTGCGGCAGTAAAGACTCTGCCTGCTAAGGGAGGCGGTGTGGGTTTGATCCCTGGTCAGGGAGCTAAGATCCTATGTGCTTTGTTGCAAAACAAAAAACAAACAAACAGAAAAACAGAAACAAGATAGAGAACAGAAACAGCACCCTAACAAATTCAATAAAGCCTTTTTTAAAAATGTGGACCAGGAAAAAAAATCTTTAAAAATATAAAATGTCACTGCCACCAAAACGCTTCTCTGCATTGAGCAGTGTAGTTTATGTCAATGCTTTTATGGATTATAACCAGTCTTTTGGACGTCCCCACACACCCTAGCAGAGACATTTTCTTTTCTTTAAAGGCTTGAACAAGAAAGTCCTTCTGTCTCAAGTGCAGCGTGATCTGTGGTCTCTGGGGTTCCTAGGGAACACGTTTTCCATGTTCCTGAAGGGACTGAGGGCCCCTGCACACAGCCTGTCTGTGTCCCGGGAACAAAGCAAGGATGCATCTCACTGCTTCCCATCCCCGCTCGCCTGCAAGCCTGACTACTTCCCCTCTCCTTTATCACTTCATATTTAAAAATGTGCTCTGACTGCATCATTCTTATGTTTTCACTACATTTTTGGAATATGAATATGCACATATTGTATAACATTAGAAAGTGCATAAGGGTAGACAAGAATAAGTCTTTTTTTTTTTTTTTAAATTTCCAAGTGGAAATGACTGTCACCATCTTCTGTACTGTGTTTTGGAGATGCAAGGCACACTCACATGCTATGTGTACATGTTGTAAATGTCACCTGGGATACCATTTTTTTCACTCACATTGTATTTTGGAGACCTTATAAGTAAAATGCTTTACTCCAAAGAAACAAAGGATTTGTATCAAAGAAATATGATCTTTTAATGGTCATGAAAAGACCCTCTTTTATACAGTGCTTTTTTCCTACTCAATAGCATTTTCAAGTTATTTTGAGTTATAAATACAAAATATTGAAAAAAGGAACTGATAGGGCCTTATGTCTCTAATATAGGATTGGTTTGAGTGGTATCAAAGTGTCATAGCAAGGCCTGCTTAATGTCTGAGAAAGAACAACAAAAGAAAAAAATAAGATATTCACTGTGTGTTGGTAAAACACCCGACAATCAAAATTTTAAGCCTTTTATGAAATAAGATGACATCTGAGCTGTGCCCGTGAAGCTGAAATTACTGAAACTCAGGTAAAGCAGAATATGACCTCAACGCTTTTCCGCTGTTTTGGCAATGTATGCTAACCAGCTGCCCGAGGGTTACTGGCCTTACGTCTCCATGGCACAGGGCACATCTGAGGATCTAGCTTTTCTCCCAGATGTCCCCTCCATGCATCACCAGATGCCAAGTGTCACTCTTGCTCTCTCTCACCTGTCCACTCTGCACTCAAATGGGACCACTGAAGATGCCTGCTGGGTACCACTGTGGATGCCGGATGAGAAGACTGAGTCACATGAGGGGGTCCCCAGGGACAGAAGACCTGTGAGTCTGTTCCCTGCGCCCAGCAGGTCCTGGCATATTTGTTCCTTAATCAGCTGGACTCCTTCCCAAGGACTCTGAGGGCTGCCTTTGCCTCACCTGGGGTCCAGAGCACAGGTGGAGCATCCTTCACCCATCTCTAAACCCTCTAAGCTTCTCCCTCTAAGCTGTGCCCCTTTGCTCCTCCTGGACACCATGTTCAGGGGCTCTGGGGCCCTGGGCGCCGGATTTGCACCTGAGGTGGATGAAGATGGTGTAGAAGGGCAGCCACCTCCTCTGTCCTCTAGGAGCCATAACCAATGTACGCCCACTCACACCCACTCACACTGAAACTCTACACTGATGATTCCTAACAGAGGCCTCCAGTGCCTTCAGCACCTGAGGCTGGATAATCCAGGAGGATATTACTAGAACATTCCACAGTACCACCCATTCCCTGACATCTACCTCAACTTTTCATGTCTTGATCATTTGGTCACTGGTTTAACAAAGTGAAAAGAATCAATAAATCTGTGGCTTTTCCTGATTTTGTCTAAAGCCTTTAGGGCTGAATCTGGGACAGTAGAATAAAGTATGTAAGGGCCATTCTACTAGCAACCACTAGAAGCTTCTACTCTAACCCTAAAGCCGCCCTCAAGGTAAGCAAGCATGGATTCCACACTTGTCATTTCTCAATGCTTTAGCCATTTGGACCCTCCGGGGTCAAGGCCATGTGGGGATAAAAGTACTTCTGCTGCCTATATCTTCCTCTAATAGTTTCAGAGCGTCCAGTCTTACATGTATGTCTTCAATCCCTTTTGAGCTTGCTTTTGTGTAGGTGTTAGGGAGTGTTCTAATTTCATTCTTTTATGTGTGGCCGTCCAGTTTTCCCAGCACCACTCATTGAAGAGACTGTCTTTTCTCCATCATATATCCTTGTCTCCTCTGTCACAGATTAGGTTACTGGAGAAGCATGTGTTTCTCTCTGGGTTTTCTATCCTAATCCCTTGATCTATAGTTTTGTTTTTGTGCCAGTACCATCCTGTACTGATTACTGTAGCTTTGTAATATAGCCTGAAGTCAGGGCGCCTGATTCCTCCAACTCTGTTTTTTTTTCTCAAACTTGCTTTGGCTATTTGGGGTCTTTTGTGTTTTTCTATAAATTGTCAAAGAATTTGGTTATAATTCTGTGAAAAATGCCATCAGTAATTTGATAGGGATTTCACTGAATCTATAGTTTCCTTTAGGGAACAATAGTCATTTTCACAATATTGATTTTTCCAATTTAAGAACATGGTACATCTCTCCATTTGTGCCGCCTTTTTGTCTTTCTCCACTGTCTTGCAGTTTTCTGAGTATGGACCTTTTGCCTTTTTATGTACATTTGTTCCTAGGTATTTTATTCTTTATATCCAGCAAAACTGACTTTCAAGTATAAGGAGAATAATCTGTTGTCTCAGTACCACAACTTGGAGAACACTGTTCACAAGAGCCCTTCCTGTGGGAATATTCAGATAACGAGACCAAAACAACAGGCAAGACAGAGACAAGGGGTTGGAGGTGAACCTTACATATGCAGCTACTTGTCAACAAAAGCCAATGAGGGTGAAAGGGGAGCATGCAAGGTACAGCTGCTCTGGGTTCTGACGGTGCAGACAGCACAACAGCAGATACTGCACTTTTCACACATGAAAGATTGGTGGGGACTCTGTCTGTCTAGCAAGTCCACTGGCACCATTTTTCTAGCAGCATTTGCTCACTACGTGCCTCTGTGTCACATTTTAGCAATTTTTGCAATAGTTCAAACATTTTTTTTTTATTACTGTTATAATCTGTTACGGTAATCAGTGATCAGTGATCTTTGATGTTACTATTGCAAAAAATTATGACTTGCCAAAGGCTCAGATGATGGTTAGCTTTTTCTTTTTTGGGTAATAAAGTACTTTTAAATTTATAAAAGTACTTCTGCTGTAGTAGTAACATATTATATTATAACATGGGGAAGATATATGACTCTCTCCATATGCAGATACTTCGTCATTAGTCAAGTGAATCATTTCTGCAGGTCCCTGGGGAAGGCTGGGCCAGCTGACATCGCTAGGATGATTGTATAGTCTCTGTGTCTCATGCAACTAAAAATAGCTCTCAAAGTCGGAACCTTTCAAGAGGCCTACATTTTTTCTGCGTAAGTGAAAAATTGTTCCTATTAAATCTCTTGAATCTGCTTAGTGTGGCACTTCGCTTTGAATATGCTTTTTGCTGCTGTTTTTGTTCAGTAAATCTAGAATAGAGACCAACTACCCAGTGGGCTCAACTGGCTGATTTTCTGTGTAAAGTTTGGCTGATTTTTCAATAAGCTGAAAAAAGTTATCTGTGAAGTTCCCTCAACATCCTCAAAACTCCTTGCTAGGTAACCTTTTTTAATGTCACCCCTACAATTAGCCCCATCTGACCTCTTACCTCCAGGACTTCCCTGGGGGCTCAGACTGTAAAGAACTGGCCTGTAATGCAGGAGACTCGGATTCAATCCCTGGGTCAGGAAGATCCCTTGGAGAAGGGAATGGTAACCTCCCCCAGTATTCCTGCCTGGGAAATCCCATGGACAGAGGAGCCCGGAGGGCTACAGTCCACAGAGTCACAAAGAGTCAGACACGACTGACCCACGGAGCACGCCTGCACACATGACCACTTACCCGCCTGCCCTGCTGTGCCCGTGTCAGCAGCCTAAGGCCGAGACAATGAGTTCTGAAGACTGTGATGAAAGTTTCTATGACTGAATCAATAGCACCTCGAGGTTTGATTTGGTGCAGCATATGGCAGAACTGGCTCAAACACACAAATGCTGAATCTTAGGATGGAAGTGGGCCTTNCGAGACAATGAGTTCTGAAGACTGTGATGAAAGTTTCTATGACTGAATCAATAGCACCTCGAGGTTTGATTTGGTGCAGCATATGGCAGAACTGGCTCAAACACACAAATGCTGAATCTTAGGATGGAAGTGGGCCTTTTGTCCCTCCTAGCCCAGTTGGTAAAGAATCTGCTTGCAATGCAGGAGACCCAGCTTCGGTTGCTGGGTTAGGAAGACCCCCTGGAGAAGGAAATGGCACCCGCTCCGGGATTCCTGCCTGGAGAATGGCATGGAGAGAGGACCCTGGCGGGCTGCAGTCCCGGGGGTCGCAGGAGCCAGACACGACTGCGCGACTCCAGAGAGAGCAACGGGCCTCTGCGCCATGTCCTCCTGGAAGGTCAAGGTCTTGGCAGGACTCCCATATCTTACCCTGAGAAGGCCAGCTGAGGAAAGTGGCTTATGAATTTGGGTTACACCTGGGGGGTCAGCCATGTTGCAGAAGCATCAACTGGCTGCACCCAGGTTCTGCCTTGAAGTCCCTCAGGATGGGGACACTCTCTATGAACTCTGCCACTCTGGGGACCCTGGGTGTTGTCTAAGAGTGTTGCCTGGACAGAGTTGCTGTGGCTGCAGACCCCAGACACCCTCTGCTGGGACACTCAGCACCAGGACTCTTTTCTTGGGGCGATTGTTGTTTAGTTGCTAAGTCATGTCCGACTCTTTGTGACCGCACAGACTGTAGCCCACCAGGCGCCTGTGTCCATGAAACTTCTCAGGCAAGAATATCGGAGTGGGTTGCCAATTCCTTCTTTAGGGGATCTTCCTGACTCAGGGACTGAAATGACATCTTCTGCATTGGCAGGCAGATTCTTTATCACTGAGCCATGCTGGAAATCCAAGGTGCTCTGGGCTTAACACTCACACGGGGATCTCATCGTCTGGCTCTAGACCCAGCTCCACTTCGACTTCCCGTGAACCTCTTCTCTCTGACCTTCTGTTTATAAAATGCAGATAAAAGCTGTGGCTGCCATCCCTTCTCTACAGTTCCCAAAACCACACTCTCTGAACACTGATTTTTCACCACTCATCTGGCAGCGAAGCCCGACCCGACCGACCCGACCATTTGTTGCAGAACTGACCAGAAATGCCAGGAGGAGCATTCATTAGCTGCTTCTCTTCACCCACATCCTGTGGAAAGGTCTTTAAAGAGACTGGATAATATGGAGTGTGGTCCCCACATCCTCAGGGCTGCCTGTACTGTATACGCCCAGCATCAGCCGTCTATACCCTGAAAAACGCTGACTTCTGAATTCTCTATTGCCAAGGGTTTTACAAAAAGAACTGTGGGCTGCAGCACCCACAGGAACAAGCTTTGCGTGGATGAAATAGGATACCTCCTGTCATCTGATACAGTGTTGAGCACATAGTGACTGATCCCAAAATACTAAAGCGCCAATAATTTTTCCGTGAACCAACCCACATTCATCTTGCAGCTGGATCCCAAGGTGTGTGCGTGCTCGGTCACTTCAGTCATGTTTGACTCTTTGCAACTCTATGGACCATAGCCCGCCAGGCTCCTCTGTCGATGGGATTCTCCAGGCAACAATACTGGAGTGGGTTGCCATGCCCTCCTCCAGGGGATCTTCCTGACCCAGGGATCGAACCCCAGTCTCNAAGGTGTGTGCGTGCTCGGTCACTTCAGTCATGTTTGACTCTTTGCAACTCTATGGACCATAGCCCGCCAGGCTCCTCTGTCGATGGGATTCTCCAGGCAACAATACTGGAGTGGGTTGCCATGCCCTCCTCCAGGGGATCTTCCTGACCCAGGGATCGAACCCCAGTCTCCTGTGTCTCCTGCATTACAAGAGTATTCTTTGCCGCTGAGCCACCAGGGAAGCCAGATCCCAAGGCAGTGGTTGCTAGTCTGTGAACTCAAAACTGACCCACGTCAGACACCAGACATCACCCTTCTCAGGCACAAGGCTCTGCTGGGATATGTCATTTCTTTCCAGACGAGTTGGAGCTATTAGAGTTCCCACAGTACGCACCCCTCACAAAACTGGAACAGAGTGGGTGCTTAGGAAACACAACTGAACAAATGGATTATCAGATGGCCAAGTAAACAGAGTGTAACAGATAGTGAACTCTTCATCAGTGTAGTTAATAACAGAAGTACATCCCCAAAACACACCTCTGAAAATCCAGCTTCCTTCTGAGTGTGAGAGACCAAAGACCTTTGACCTGAGCTGTCTGGGACTCCCAGCTGGAACAGATTATGCTGGGAATGGTCAACACCTACACACAGGAAGACCCTGGTCTTGTGTTTGGGTACTGGCTCCCCACAACAGCTGGACAACGGCTGGTCTCTGATCGATAGACAGCCAGCCCCTCCCATCCAGACAGTATAGAACTAGACGGGAAAGTCCAAAAGCATCGTGGATTTATCCCAGGGAATGCAATTTCTGTCATTCAGGATTGCTGGAAGTTTGAAAAATATCTCTAGAGATGTAAGTCTAACCTTTCACCCATAATAAAACTGTATCATTTTATTGCTTCAGCCCTTTGGAGATGTGAGGCTGGCTGCCACGGATTTACACTATAAACAAAATGGTTGAATTCTGTTTTACTCATGGGAAATCTGACTGTAGCTAATACCAAGATCACTGGATCATAAAGCTTACATCCACCAAAAACACCTGAGGGGCTTATTAAACCACAGAGCCGGACTCCTCTCAGTGAGGTTCTGATTCTGTAGACTGAGAGGGGCCTGAAAACCTGCATTTCTATCAAGTTCCCACGTGATACTGATGCTGCTGATCTAAGGACCCAGTGTAAAAATCACTGATGCAGACATCAAATATGGACTCCTTTGCATTTTTACTGCCAAAATAAAATGTGTTTAGATTGAGGAGTTCCTCTAATCTGTTTTTCTTGGTCAACAGCAGAAACATCACATGAAACATATGAGATTAGAAACGACTGGAAAATATCAGAAATGCACTAGGAATTAATTAAAAAGCAGAACTCACCCCCACACCTTTTCTCTTCTATGCTGCTGGATCTGGCCACAGACACTTCTGGAAAAAGATTCAATCACAATGTATGAAGGGAAGGAAGATCACATTAATGATTCATTTACAAAGTGTCTAATGATTTTGAGTTTTATGTGAGCCAATGTTTCCAAAAGCCTAATCAATTGTTTTTTAAAAGCACATTTATTTGTTTGTTTTAGCCAATCTGAGATGCATCTGGTCAAGGTCCTCTTGATTCCAAATGGGTGAGATTAATTACAGCAATGAGAAAACACTATGGTCTCCCAGACTGAAATCAGGGCACTTGTTTCAAAACAAGGTGGAATTTGTGNGCACATTTATTTGTTTGTTTTAGCCAATCTGAGATGCATCTGGTCAAGGTCCTCTTGATTCCAAATGGGTGAGATTAATTACAGCAATGAGAAAACACTATGGTCTCCCAGACTGAAATCAGGGCACTTGTTTCAAAACAAGGTGGAATTTGTGCAGATTTTCGCTGTGGAACACTGCAGTGTTTGCCTCCCAGGTTTCTGCCTCAGATCTTTTGTCTCATCAAAACCAGTGTTGTCACATTCCCTGGGGAGGAGGCCATTCCACCAGAGCTCAAAGGAAACTGCCTCAACAAATAATTTTTCTACTCAGAGGTCATTCATGCTGTTTTCCATGCTTATATGAAACCCACAGGTAGGATGCCAATAAAAGGAGAGATCCACATAAATGTTTTAACTCCCAAGGATACACACCATTTCAGGAGTCCAGAAATGCTCCTGATTTTTCATTCAGTACCAAGAATTAAAAATATGTCTATGGTTGAAAAGGAAACAATAATAAACACTCCTGAAATTCTAGATAATGGAAGATTGAGGTGCCTTAGGAGGCCTAAGCTGACTTTCTCTAAAACATGACCACTTTTTCCTTTAGTGGAGGAGAACAAGGTATTCTTTATTGCAACCTTTTAAGAGGTTACTCTATGCTTTTGGTCCATGTCAGAGCCCTAAGGCACATGGTAGGAATATGTGAAATATTTTGTAAGTATCTAGCTCATGCCTTTCGGTTGGGTGTTTAGATGGCATCACTGACTCAATGGACATGAATTTGGGTGAACTCTGGGAGATGGTGGAGGACAGGGGGTCCCAGTGTACTTTGGTCCCTGGGGTCGCAAAGAATCAGACACAATTTAGTGACTGAACAACAGGAGGTGCCTGTGTGAGCATGTGATGGGTGATAAGCTATCACTATTAACCAAACATTGATTTCACATGGAAAGGGCTGTAGCCGTAGGGCCAGCCAATCTCTTCTCTAAGACGAGAACAAGGATGGGTTTCCATTTTCCCAAATATACTAAGATTACATGAAAAGAACGGTCCTCTTTTCTCTGTGCAAACAAATATGCACAGCATTACCAAAGCATTTAATCTAATATTTTTTAAAAACAATCTATTTTCATTTTTTGAACAAACTATCTGACTGTGTTATAGTCAATAAATTGTAGAAGATACTGTGCTTAAAAAAAATCTTAAAACCCATGGCCTAAACTCAAGTCTCCAACTGCATTACTTACAAATCCATGCATGTGTGCATGCCTGCTAAGTTGCTTCCGTTTTGTCTCTTTGTAACCCTAAGGACCCTAAGGAGCCCACTGTGCTCCTCTATCCACAGGATTCTCCAGGCAAGAATAGTGAAGTGGGATGCCATGCCCTCCTCCAGGAAACCTGTATCTATATCTACATCTACATCTCTATCTACATCTGTATTTATGTCTACATCTATGTTTATGCCTATATCTATGTCTACACCTGCATCTGTGTCTACACCTGTATCTCTGTCTATATCTATGCCATGCCCTCCAGAGGACCTTCCAGATCCAGGGATTAATCAGCATTTCTTACGTCTCCTGCACTGGCAGGGGGTTCTTTACCACTAGCATCACCTGGGAAGTCCCATCTATGTCTGCACCCTATATCTATACATACATCTATATCTTACGTCCAACTCTCACATCTATATCTATGCCTACTCTATATGCATGTATGTATCTGCATCTAGACCTATATTCATATCTACGTCTACACCTGTATCCATATCTACATCTACACCTACATCCATATCTACGTCTACACCTATATCTATGTGTGTGTGCATGCTACGTCACTTCAGCTGTGTCCTACTCTTTGCAACCATGTGGACTGTAGCCCGCCAGGCTCCTCTGTCCATGGGATTCTCAAGGCAAGAATAGTGGAGTGGGTTGCCATGCCCTCCTCCAGGGGATCTTCCCGACCGAGGGATGGAACTTGCATCTCTTATATCTCTTGCATTGGCAGGTGGGTTCTTTACCACTAGCACCACCTGGGAACTTCCAAAAATTCATAACCACCTTGAAACCATAAAAACTGATTGAATGATGTTTTACCAAACAGAACCTCAAAGAACAGCTAAAACTCCCACCCATGAATCATTTCCTCTTGAAACATTAGAAGTGATTTTGTTCACACTAATAAGTATCGCTGCCCCCTTACCTGGAATGAAGTTGGAATCAAAAACGCAGGGCCGGCTCTCCGTGGTGTTTCCCGAACACTGGCTGCCCACGGGGAAGAAAAGGATGCACTGGCGGACACGGACCTGGACTCCAGCCACGTCACACTCAGACCAGTCTGACCACTCCGACCAGCTCTCTGCAGGGGCCCGAGGAGACGAGATGTGGCAACAAGACCATTAAAATCCACCAACCTGGAAGCCTGGCAGCTTACCGCCATTGAGTTTGCATATGACATTTATAGTTTACTTAGATCCATATCTCATGACCAAGTTCAGTAAATAAAACACACAGGAGCATGAATCAAAGAACTCATATACCTTTGATTAGAAATAATCTGCTTAGAGTACACTTTCTAAAATGCACATTATTTTAATGCTCTAAAGTAATGGTGTTAGACACTATCCTACAGAATCATTCACACTCACATACTTCCCTGGAAAATTTCTACAGCTCTCAGCACCCAGGCAAGAGAAATGACATTAATGAGAAAGTCTTGGCTGCTGAAGGGGGTTCAAGCTACTACACATATTAATACTTTTTTTTCTGTTATGAAAGCAGTCCTGCAGGGTCATTACACCACTGGCAGGCTGTACCTGAGGCAGAATTCATTCTATCCTGTGTTTACTGTGCCTGAAGAACCAAAGATCCACGAACAAGTCTGAGTCAAGATCAAAAGATGAACCAGCTAAGGTCTCTTTACCCCAGAAGAGGAGATTCACTAGGATTTGTTAAATTCGCCCAGGTACACAGATGTGTGAAAGGAGAGGATTAATACACATTTTAAGTGAAGAGTTTTAAAAACATGAACTCTCAATAATATTTCTGAAATATTAATAATATAAAAATATTGTTAGTACAAACTTTGTTTTTTTCTTCCTTTTTTCTACACACTTTGCTTTTTTATTCCTTTTTAAATGTAAGCATCCTCTTTACAGTTCAGGGAAAATCTGGAAACCAAACTTGTATTTTGATCGATTGTAAAGGGTACAGTATTTCCTGAGAAATGTGTAAAGTAACTGCTTTTGGACTGACTGAGGATACAGTTTCTAAACATTTCTCAACATACAAGAAACCTGCAAGGAAAATCTTCCGGAGCTAGTTTAAAAATACACACACACACACGTGTTAGAGTGTTTCAAAGTTTAAGTCAGATTCAGAAGAGAGTGTCTAATTTTCACTCCAAGTGGTCCCTATATGTCAGAAAACTGAACTATTCTTGGGTAGGGAAGGCTGCTACAGGGTATCCACTGGGCACCGGGGCCACCCAGCCTTGGAGCCTGGAGCCCATGTCCACGGTCCTGAGGGGGTTCTCATGAAGCCTCTCCATAAAGGCTCTCTGATTCCCACCCTGATTCTCAGCAACAAAATGTCTGCCTGCTCAGTCACTCAGTCATGTACGACTCTTTGTGACCTTATGGACTGTAGCCTGCCAGGCTCCTCTGTCCATGGGATTTCCCAGGCAAGAATATTCGAGTGGGTGCCATTTCCTTCTCCAGGGGATCTTCCCGACCCAGGGATTGAACCCGCATCTCCTGCACTGGCAGGTGGATTCTCCACTGAGCCAGAGAGGAAGTCCCTCAGTATGCATTACCAGCTTAAATATTGTAAGAATGCCTGGTCATTACCAGTTTCTGTTGCTAGTTCTGCAACCATGGCATGGTGAGAATAATTCCATTGTATTAACAGAACAACGTGTTATCAAGTCACTTCACCGGCAACACTGTGGCACTGATGTGCTCCCTCTTTTAGTCTTACTGAGACACGCTTTTTTCAGTTTCACCATTCCTCCATCAAAGTGAAAAGTGAAAGTGAAAGTCGCTCAGTCGTGTCCGACTCTTTGCGACCCCATGGACTGTATAGCCCATGGAATTCTCCAGGCCAGAGTACTGGAGTGGGTAGCCATTCCCTTCTCCAGGGGATCTTCCCAACCCAGGGATCAAACCCAGGTCTCCCTCATTGCAGGCAGATTCTTGCTGAGCCACAAGGGAAGCCCAAGAAAACTGGAGTAGGTAACCTATCCCTCCTCCAGCAGATCTCCTCCATTGTAGGCAGAGTCTTTACCAAGGGGAAGGCTGAAATCGCCATGTCCTCTGCGCAGGGCCGGGAGGGGCTGCTTACCGGGGCAGGGCTGCGTGTTGCAGAGTGCCTCCTCCGTGTGCAGTCCCAGGCAGATGTCACCTCCGTAGGCGGGGGCTGGGTTTGTGCACGAGCGGGTCCTCATGTAGTGTCCCCCTCCACACGTTGCCGAGCACGTGGACCAGGAGGACCAGCAAGACCACATGCCATCCACTGGGAAGGGGCACAAAATCACAGCACTTCTGAAACCCACATCTGACCGAGCTCATGGGGCTCCCCAGGGTCTGCACCGTGGGAACACGTCGGGCACACTATGGACCATCACAGGAGGGGTTATGGGGTCTTCCACATTCCTCCCCATGCTTCCTCAGCTCCTCTCAATTCTTCCAGGAAATATTTCTAAGCATGTAACATGCAAGTGCAAGGGTGATCGAGGAACCCATGTATGTCTGCAGAACAAAATCCGGCCTCTGGGGCTGACCGTGAACCTGGTTCTGTAGCTGTTCAGGTGAAGCTCCAGCTACTGCTCACTGCTGCCAACAACACAGCACAGAACCAAATCTTAGGCTCCCTTTGTGTTCCTTGCAGTTTTACTGAACAGTGTGGACTTCAGGATTTCACGGACAGAGAAGCAAAGTGTTCTTTGCACACCACAGGTGCCTAATATATGTTATAGACAGAACACTGTGGTTATTTAGTCACTAAGTCATGTCTGATTCTTGTTATTTAGTGGCTAAGTCATGTCTGACCCCATGGACTGTAGCCCGCCAGGCTCCTCTGTCCATGGGATTTCCCAGGCAAGAATACTGGAGTGGGTTGCCATTTCTTTCTCTGGGGATTTTCTCAATCCAGGGATCAAAGCCACATCTCCTACACTGGCAGGTGGATTACCCCATGAGCCACCAAGGAAGCCCATAATGAGAAAACTCATTTAAAAATAAAATACAGTGCCTGTTTGTGGACCCAAGAGGACGAAGGAGGAGTAAATTCATAGAGAGGGAAGAGTCTTAGATGAGGCAAAAATAGCCCATAACCGGCTGAGCAGCTCAGCATGCAAAGCTCCGAGTGCTTCCAATCCTTCCATGTGGTGTTAGGAATTTTCTAGGAGGTGGGAGAGAGAATTAGCATTGCCCCACTTAGCCCCTGAACTTGTACCCTCCCAAGTGGAAAGTGAAGAGGACCACTCTGAATGTTTTCACAGCCCTCTAGGGAATCTTGGCTTTCAAAAGAGCTATCGCAATACAACAAGGTTATGTATACACAGTGCTGGTTCGACCAGCACATCCACAAAAATAAAAGCAGCCACTAGGTCACGTTGATGGGATGTGTCTGGGATGGACCCCAGCCTAGCACCCGAGGGCCAGGGCAGCGCCCAAGAATCTGCAGGAGTCTGCACATTCTGCCGACGACAGCCAGGGCTCGTGTCTGGGGTCTGGGGAGGTGGCGTGGGCGAGGGGTCCTGACTTTCTCATGCTGCCTCCCGGCCTCTCTTTAGAGCACAGATGCTAATCTAATCAGGTTGCCACACGGGTTCCCTCGTGGCCCCCCGGGGAAAGAGGAGTCCTTCAACCCCCTCCACACTGGGGCTGTGGGAAAGACATGACCCATGACCTTTCCCAGCCCTTCAGCATGGCTCAGCCAAGAAAGCTGGGTAGTTTGTAGGGAAGAGTCTCCGGAGGCTGGGGAAATTTAGGCAGAGAGAGTCTAGGAAGCGCAGAGTAGCGGGAGGAGCAGGAATGCGACTGGGAGTCCCCACCACAAAGCTGGGGACTGTCTATTAAGTGTAATGTTCATGTTTATCCACCCACCAACTATCCGCCCATCACCCTCTCATCGTCCATCATCATCCGCCCACAGTGCGCTCATCATCCGTCCATCTGTCCATCTAACAGATGCTCTCCAAGTACTGCTGCAAGCCAGTTCTCTGCTTAAGGAATTCAGGAAATTGTTTTTTTAACCAACTGAAAAAGATGCTACAGATGCAGGCTTCTGTGCCTTTAAAAACCCTGTGCACCGTACTTAGCATGACCCCTTATTCCCCACCCCTGCTTGTCTATACAGCCAACTCGCATCTGGCCCTGAGGACTCAGCCCAGGGGCAGCCTGCTCAGTACAGCTGCGCCGATTGCGTAGGGTCGTAGGGTCCCCAGCTGATATAGCCCCTGCATTTTGTCATCAACCAAACAGCTGGTGACCCTACGAGGTTGCCACTGATCACAGGATGCCTCCTCACTAAATTCTTAAGTTCCTTTCCAACCTGGACCAGGTCACTGAGTCTTTCTCTGTGCTGTGCTGTGCTTAGTCCCTCAGTCGTGTCCAACTCTTTGTGACCCCATGGGCTGTAGCCTGCCAGGTTCCTCTGTCCATGGGGATTTTCCAGGCAAGAATACTGGAGTGGGTTGCCACACTCTCCTCCAGGGCATCTTCCCAACCCAGGGATGGAACTGAGGTCTCCCGCATTGCAGGTGGATTCCTTACAGTCTGAGCCACCAGAGAAGCCCAAGAAGACTGGAGTGGGTAGCCTATCCTTCCTCCAGGGGATCTTCCCAACCCAGGGATCAAGTCCAGGTCTCCTGCATTGCAGGGGGATTCTTTGCCAGCTGAGCTAGCAAGGAGTCTTTTTTATTCAGTAAATAATGCATAGTGGGTTATTCAAAATGTTTGCTGAAGAACTGAATGAATTGAAAAAAAGGAAGATCAAGTAACAAACTGCTTATTTTCTCATCTTTCAACAACCATCACTGGCGCTATTTGGAGCGTGTGCTAGGCTCACTGGGAGCTGAGGGCCTGGTCAGGAGTGAGATGGTCACCCTCCTTAGGTGGTCATTCTGAAAAAGTCGAAGGCAGGATTCAAAATCAGAGCCCAGCGTGTAGGATGGTCATGTAGAGTGGGGTTAAATGAAAGCTGCTCTGATGTGGGAAGGCCAGAGGAAGCTCTCTGGTGTAGAGCTGCACTCAGAGCCGGGGCAGGAAGAAGGCAGAGATGCTGAGAGCATTAGAGACGGCAGAGGCGCCTTCCGAGCTGTGTCGGTACTCAGCACCCTGCGTGGGGGCCCTTGAAGCTCATTTACTGACCCTGCGCTTGTGCGGGAATTCGTGGACTCAGGGAGGAGACTCTGACAGCGCACCTCCAGTGGGCCTGCGGAGAGGCGCTGCATGTTTAAAGGACTGAACTCAGGAGGAGGTGGACGCCTGTCAGCTGAGGGCACCCAGGACAGGCTTGGTAGGCTCTCAGGGTCTGTCACTCTAATGAAGGCTCTGTGCTATGAAGGGAAGCCAGTTCTGGGGGGCTGGGCCCATCACAGGCTGGGAGGGGCCAGCCTCCGGTGTCAAGGACAGGACACGCCTCTCCAGGCGAAGAAGCCCAGCCCACTTCTCATGAGGTGCGGTGCCTCGGCCCACCATCCCTCAGAGCGGCTCTGGTTTCTTTTACAGCAGCAGAAACAGATGAACATAATCTGGTCTAGGTTATATTTGTCTTTATAGCAAGGCAGTTGGAAGATTATCTCTATATCCATATATCTAAACCTATATCTATACTTATATCTATGTCTATGTCTTCATCAACATCTACACCTACATCTACATCCACATCAACGTCTATATATCTAACCTATATCTATGCTGTGCTGTGCTAAGCCACTTCAGTCATGTCTGACTCTTTACATCACCATGGACTGTAGCCCACCAGGCTCCTCTGTCCACGGGATTCTCCAGGCAAGAATACTGGAGTGGGTTGCCATGACCTCCTCCAGGGGATCTTACTGACCCTGGGATTAATCAGCCTCTCTTATGTCTCCTGCATTGGCAGGTGGGTTCTTTACCACTAGAGCCACCTGGGAAGTCCACAATTTATGTATCTACACCTCCATCCACACCTGTGTCTGTATCCACCTATCTATCACAAGTTATACCCAAACATAAAGCCAGGGAAGCTGGATGAGAAGGTCTTCCAAGACCTTGATGTTTCAGTTTTTCCAGATTTCGGGACCTCCTCACCTGGGCAGGGCAAGATGTTGCATTCCTGGTATTCCAGGGAGGGGCCCAGGCAAGGCATGCCCCCGAACTTGGGCTCTGGGTTGTTGCAGACACGCTTTCGGTTCCGGATGCCCCGGCTGCAGTCTCGGCTGCACTGCGACCACGACGTCCAGGCTGACCACGCCCCGTTGACGGTGTGGGCGGAGTATCTCCCCGCCCGCAGGAAATCTCCCGACAGGCCTGCCAAGGAAACGGCCCAAGTGTGATTTTGTCAGGAGCTCTTAGAGTACCCAGAGTCCAAACTAACTCTCGTTCTGCGGCCACCCTCTGCTCTGCCTCTGCAACTACACTCTCAAGTATCTGTGGAACAGTTTTTACAGTGCAGAAGCAAAATCAGAATCAAAATAAAATTGCAGTTTGCCTAATAATCTCCTATAATTCAAGTC
Source organism: Neotragus pygmaeus (assembly GCA_006410875.1). Lineage (NCBI taxonomy): Eukaryota > Metazoa > Chordata > Mammalia > Artiodactyla > Bovidae > Neotragus > Neotragus pygmaeus. Next base: position 7,786 of record SJYV01008420.1, on the reverse strand, counting down.
TTCTATCTCCACAGTTGCTATTAAATAATGGTGCAACTAAGACCTCGATTTGTGAATGTGGCAACGTCCTTGTACAATAACAGAGTTCTTTTCTTCCTTTTTTTCTTGGTAATAGATGACTTACTGTTCTGAGAAACTTCTTTCAAAGAAAATACACCCTTCTCACTTCCGTTGGGAATTCGGCAACAAATTGCCCTTGTACAATTTGTGATTATTTTGATGAACATGTCTACTGCCTTAAAATATTAAGAAATACTCAGTCATTTTCTCAAATGGAAGCAGGGTGACATGCTGCTAAGTCGCTTCAGCCGTGTCCGACTCTGTGCGACCCCGTAGACGGCAGCCCACCAGGCTCTGCCATCAGGTTTTAGCAAAAAACTCTCAAAGTATGGCATGAGGTTCTGGGTGTGAGGAGGCAGACATATGGATGGTTCTAGGCTTCTTGGTTGCTTACTTAAAATTTGTGGCTCAGAAACCTATGTGGGGTGCTCTTCAGAGATAATGGATGAGAAACCTATTTCTCTGATGAGACAGTCCTTTGTGGTTAATCAATATAGCACACACAATTTAGCCTTGTTTTGTGTGATAGGAGCCAAACAAATCCAATTCCGTATTCTCAGAGTATCAATACCAAGATGGGTGGCTGGTAATTAGAACTCGAAGCCACTAAGAAGCAAGAAGGATGAAGTATTTTTCAAACCGTGCCCACAATATACTTTCAGAGGAAATGTAAGATGTCTTTTTAAAATGTACCTCAAAATTTTCCTTAGCTTATATTACTATCATTAAAAATGAATGGTAATGTTGGTTTTATATATATGAGAAAGGAAGGATTAAAAAAATATATGTTCAGAAAAGAGAATAAAGTTAAAGAAACAATGTCATTCATTTTCTCTTTTTTTTTAACCTTTGATGTCATAACAATTAAGTTCACAGCCTGCTCTGAAATAAGGGAATAAGTGACTGAATTTAAGACAGGGTTACCAGATTTAGTGAATAAAATACAGGAAGCCCAGTTAAATTTTAGTTTCAGATAAATAACAAATAATATTTTAGTATAAATATGTACATAAGTGCATGGGATGTACCTATCTTAAAAAAAAAGACACATGGAACATGTGTGTGTTAGTTGCTAAGTCGTGTCCAACTCTTTGCAATTCCATGGACTGTAGCTCACCAAGCTCCTCTATCCATGGTCTTCTCCAGGCAAGAATACTGGAGTGAGTTACCTTTCCTTTCTCCAGGGGATCTTCCCAACCCAGGGATCAAACCCAGGTCTTCTGCATGGCAGGCAGATTCTTTACCAACTGAGCCACCAGGGAAGCACATGGAACATACTTATACTAAAATAATTTTTGAAAATTTGTATTAAATTGCACGTTTTGTATTTTATCACAGAACCCTAACTTGAGATCATTAGACCACCTCTTGTGGTACAAAGATATTTAAAATGCGTCTTTAGTCACCTATTTCTTGGTATTCTATCACCTATCTTTCTTTCTCACTAAAGTAGGATTTTATAATGAATCCGAATGCATATCATGTTGCTTGATTTTGTAGGTAGTTAGTGTTTATTCCTTTGACTTAAAGTGTATACTTATTCAAATAAAAGACTTCGCTATAGTAGACTTCCCGCCCCCCTCCCCACCAAGAAACAATGAACAACTTGTATAGCTGCTGAACTACAGGGAACAGAATGGATTGAGGTCAAGAGACAGTTAATGTCAGTGGAAATATGACTGGGAGTGGCTCTTGAGGGCAACCGTTGAGCCGCACAGCATCCAGGCGGGCAGCTCCAGGAGGAGGAATGGAGACTTGAGACCCACGTGTAGCTGGCGACCCTCACTCAGAGCTGCTCCTTGTGAGCACAGCCTTGAGACAAAGCAGGTACAGACTCATGGCATCTCCATAAGCCTATCCCACCCACAGCAAGCCCAACATGGCGACTCATCAGCCCTGTGGCCGTCAAGGCCAATCAGTCTGAACCCAAAAATGATGTTGATGGTGACTGTGTATTCTCTACCACAGTCACATTGGGAGAATAACAGAGAATCATAAATGCAAAAGTGTAAGAAATGTTCGAGCTGGTCCAATGTAAGATATGACTACTACTGTTCTCATCATCTTGCTTGAAAATAAGAACCATCTTATTTTCTTTTTAGGATTGCACCGGCTTTCTTAAATCAGATGAGCGTTAGAGAAGAGAAAAAGACAGAAGCAGAAATGAATCTCTTTGGGATGGCCAACCTTACTCCCTTTTCTGTAGCTGAGACACCTGAGCCCCAGAGGGAGCTAGTGAGTTGCCCAGTGGGCACAGGCAGGAGTGGGGTTAGTGGTGGAAGGTGATTATTCAGTGGCAGGGCCAGGCCGAGAGTGGATTATCCCATCTACCCTAGTGCTCTCCCTATATAAGTCATATGGCATTGAAGGGATTTATACAATTATAAGGGGCAAAGCAGTTTCAAAGAGTATTAAAGGATTTTCACGTACTGTCTTTTTTAGCAGAAAGATTCTTTCATAGATATAAACACAGATATCCACTTCCTTTGTCTTTGTCCCATTTGGGGAGTAAAAAAAGGAAAAGCTTTATTTGCAGGTTACATTTCAGTACCAACTGCAAAGGGATTTGTATAGTCTCTGACATCAACAATGATAATACATATAATTGTATGTGAATAAAAGTGGTGATGGAAGAATACAGAGGTTCCTCAGTATATATTCTAATACTAAATAAATCTCATAAAATTTTCTGGACCCATTATAAATATGGTGCTATTTTGAGGGATGGAGTCAGGGAACCACCCCAGCATGTAACTGAATATTTATAGTAAGGGTCTTTCCTACCAGTTTGCTATAAATTCAGTTCTGAAGTAGAGAGATCATTGTTATAAACATGGCTAAGCCATAATGAACAGGAAAAATCCACCCTCCACACCCCCAACTATTCTGTGAACTTGGAGAGGAGACGGAATGCCTGTCGCTGGAAGCAGGTCAGTCCCTAGGGAGTCGCTGACTCACCGTCAGTGGAGCAGCCACTGGTTCCATCACTAGAGCAGTACCGCATCTCAATTCTCTGTCTTCCCACTTCCAGCAAGTTTGGATCAGGCAGACGGGCTTTGCACGTGTACCGAAATCGCTGCTCGTAGTGACCTCCATTGTCAGAGATGTTGACGGGTGTCCAGGGAGTCCAGGGAGTGGTCTTTTTCAGCTCAGGGCATGGGTTGGTGTTACAAGGCTGGTACTCCTGGGAGAGAAAATGCATGACATGTGCTTATCATACTGCAGAAACAGACAGAGCCTAGAGCTTCCTTCCTTAGTGAAAGACAGGATTCTTTCAAACTTCAGGTCCTGAGACCCACCAGCCACTCTACAAAGTTAAAAGGACATTTTTTTTTGGGGGGGGTCAAATTAGACATTCAAGAGAAGTTCTGCAAAGGAATCTGCACAGTTTCTCCATCAACAATGAGAATGAGACAATAAATGTGACTGCATGTGAATAAAAACGGTACCTATAATTACATTTACTGAAAGTGAATAAAGATGGTGAAAGGGCTTCCCAGGCAGTGCTCATAATAAAGAACTTGTCTGCCAATGCATGAGACATAAGAGGTGTGGGTTCAATCCCTGGGTTGGGAAGATCCCCTGGAGAAGGAAACAGCAACCCACTCCAGTATTCTTGCCTAGAGAATGCCATGGACAGAGAGGTCTGGCGGGCTACGGTCCATGGGGTCACACAGGGTCAGACACGACTGAAGCGACCTAGCACAGCAACAAAAATGGTGATCCCCCAAATCATCTTCCTTTTACTTAATAATGACTGAAAATGCTATTTATTCTGATAGTTTTAGCTGTTTTTGTTTTTTAAGATTATAGTTAATTAAAATGATGGAACCAGTACTTGTTTTTAGGATGATAATGTGTTTGATTTGAGATTTATGAATAGCTTAAGCTCTGGATCACACATTCAAAGTGTTAGAAAGGTAGCTATCCAGTTGATAACACAATACATGATAACTTTTAGTCTATAAGAAATTTCCACAAGATAATTCAGTGGTTTTTCTCAGTCTCAGCTCCCTTTCCTCAAGCCAGGTACCTCCCCAACAAGGAAAGGTGGGAGGATCCAGGCAAGTGGGCCATGCAGTTGTGGGTGGTGCAGTTTAGCACCTATACCTAGGTTTAATTATTTCACAAGAATTTTAAGCACTATGTCCCAGAAACAAGACCAAACCTAAGGGGTGCAGAGTTTGACTTTGAATACAGCACTGGATCCCAAGTCCTCCTTTTGACAGCAGAGGATGTTTCATTAGAGAGAAAACCTACAACCCACCCAATGATGGCCATACTTAAAACAATTTTATTAATGTTAAACATACATATTATGCTAAAGCTGAAACTCCAGTGCTTTGGCCACCTCATGCGAAGAGTTGACTCATTGGAAAATACTTTGATGCTGGGAGGGATTGGGGGCAGGAGAAGGGGACGACCGAGGATGAGATGGCTGGATGGCATCACTAACTCAATGGACTTGAGTCTGAGTGAACTCTGGGAGTTGGTGATAGACAGGGAGGCTTGGCGTGCTGCTACTCATGGGGTCGCAAAGAGTCGGACATGACTGAGTGACTGAACTGAACTGAACTGAACTGAAACCTACATATCAAATGGGAGTTAAGTAGCTTTCTAACATTTATTATGAGAAATAGTAAAATTTTCATAATAAACATGGCATCCAGTTCCATCATGTCATAGCAAATAGATGGGGAAATGATGGAAACAGTGACAGATTTAATTTTCTAAGGCTCCAAAATCACTGCAAATGGTGACTGCAGCCATGAAATTAAAGAGTGTTTGCTCCTTGGAAGAAAAGCTATGACCAACCTAGAGAGAATATTAAAAAGCAGAGACAGTACTTTGCCAACAAAGGTCCATCTAGTCAAGGCTATGGTTATTCCAGTGGTCATGTATGGATGTGAGAATTGGACTGTGAAGAAAGCTGAGCACCAAAGAATTGATGCTTTTGAACTGTGGTGTTCGAGAAGACTCTTGAGGGTCCCTTGGACTGCAAGGAGACACAACCAGTCCATCCTAAAGGATATCAATCCTGAATATTCATTGGAAGGACTGATGCTGAAGGTGAATTTTCAATACTTTGTGAAGAGCTGATTCATTGGAAAATACCCTGATGCTGGGAAAGATTGAAGGCAGGAGGAGAAGGGGACAACAGCAGATGAATGGTGGGATGGCATCACCGACTCTATGGACATGGGTTTGAGCAAACTCCGGAAGATAGTAAAGGACAGGGAAGGCTGGAGCGCTGCAGCCCATGGGGTCACAAAAAGTCAGACACAACTTAGTGAACAAAGAACAACAAAATTTCTGTCCTTCCCCCCATTTCTCTCAGTTGAATATCTAGATATTTATTCCTTAGAGCTAACAACAAGAATTTTCCAGGAACAGGCATCATCTGTTAACTGCGTACCATGGGAAAAGGATTTCAATTTTTATTCCTTACCCTCACTCTGCATTGGAGAAGGAAATGGCAACCCACTCCAGTACTCTTGCCTGGAAAATCGCATGGATGGAGGAGCCTGGTAGGCTACAGTCCATGGCATCTCAGAGAGTCAGACAGGACTGAGTGACTTCACTTCCTTTCTTTCTCATTCCGTGTCTCCAACATTGATGCAGCTTTCCCATCGCCTGTCATCTTAATGCAGTCATGCTGCACTTTTGGTTAACTCAAAATCCAGTGTTTATACTCATTGCTAGATGAACACTATCCATAGGTGACTGCTGCGGAAAACTGATTGATTTCTATCTTGTGGCCAGTTCCTTCCTGGCCCGAGTCAAGGGCTCTCCTGTTTTGTGGGGATAGTTTCCCAGGCTCTATGAACTTGTCATGCATTCGCACCCCCTCCTCATCAGATATTTAGACACAGTAAGAACTGTGTTGCCTGGAGTATGCTTTGAAAATAAAGTCTTGGTAATACTGTATAAATGAATTCTGGTAGGAGAGAAAGCAGCCACGTGCGTCCACACCAGAAGCTTTAACTGGAAGCCTATTTCAATGTTTATTTTGTCACAATTCTAATTATTTAATTAGCTTTCTCTACTCAGAGTCCATCTTTAAAAATTTTTTTAAAGGAACCATAATCAAAGGTTCTTTGTGACTTCACAGGTTTCTAACAGAAAATATGTAATCACCACTTTCCTACTTCAACAGCTACTGCACCCCTTCCCCATCCCACACGATGGCCCCCGTCTCTACAGCAACACGCACTGGAAGAGAGGTGACTTCGTTTCCTTTGCTTATAGCATCTTTCGGATGCTGCTTTTTAAATGAAAACAAGAAAGCTCTAATGGGTGCCATAACCCTAATCGTGTGACGCACTAGACAGAACACGTGTGTGCTTTTTCACTTGAAATGGAGACCACGGGACAGGAATGCCTTCAACCTTGTCTCCGACCATCCAGGCCCACAGTGTGGGACACTGCCAGCCCCAGAGTGAAATTCCATGCACATTCCCTTCCTCACTCTGTGCCAGCCTGGCTGGGCAAGTGCCACGGGCTCCTTGCCAAAATGGACTTAAAGCACATGCTGCTTATGGACCCCTGCTCTTAGCATTAACATGTTTGGCATCACCCACAAACCTATGATTCCGTGTCCCAAGAAAAAACGTAGAAAGTCCAGTAATTCTGAGCTTCCTTGCACTAGAAATTTCACCTCTTCTATGGAGACGAAGCTTTGGTTTTGAAACAGATGAGTAGCGAACGTACTTTAAAACCTGAGTTTGCCTCCGTGTACTGCTAACAGGCTCAGAAGGGAGTTGGGGATGAAATCGTCCCAGAGGTNTTACTGATTTAAATGTTAATCTCATCCAAAAAAGAAAGAAAGAAAGAAATCCTTACAGAAATATCCAGAATAATGTTTGGCCATATATCTGTATGCTGTGGCCCAGCCAAGGTGACACATAAAATTAACCATCCAGTTGGTAATATGCATAATGGAGGGGCAGATTTGACAGGTAGGGCTGGGCTTCCTTAAGGGCCTGGAGCAGGGACTGATCTGGGCTCTGATCAGCAGTCTTACATTTGGGACTGTGTTCCATACCAGCTGTTTCTAGAATGTAACCAGAAACACATCTAGGAAACTAGAAAGCAGGGACGGCAGCCTGTTATCCAGACTTGGCAGCCTTAATATAATAACTTTCAAGGAAAAGGTTGAAGTCAGAAGTTTGCTGCTGCTTGGAACAGCTTTGTTAATCAGTATAGAACTTCAGGCTAAAAGCCAGGAGGTTGGAGACTGAAGCACTTATGAGTCAGTGAGTGAAGATTTTACCTGCCTGCAGTTCTGTTGATCATACTTGACCAATGGACAGAATACCTTGATTTGTATGTATTTTATAACCCAAAGAATCATTTGTTTGTTAAATCAAACTTCAAATGGAAAAAAAAAAAACAACAACAGCTGCCTGAAGAGGCTGAGTGGAAGAGTCAAATTGGACCCAACAACTAGTGCTCAGAGTATGAGCTGTGTCCCCATGTACGGTGTACACGCTGTGCTTGGCAAGGTTGGGGCAGGGGCCTGTGCTCAAGGGCTGGAGGTCCAGCTTCCAGCTCTGATCAGTTAAGAAACTGATCCACTCCCAAGAGGGTGTGGGTGGAGAACATGAAGAAACCACTTGACCCTTGGCATCCTCATCTCCTAAATAAGAACATTTCCCGAGCTTGTGTTGGTACATTTTTGGCTACACAAATAAGAACATTTCCCGAGCTTGTCTTGATACATTTT
>SJYV01008417.1:1077626-1087760 GCA_006410875.1 Neotragus pygmaeus | reverse complement strand
CCTGCAGCGCGGGAGCCCTGGGTTTGATCCCTGGGTTGGGAAGATCCCCTGGAGAAGGGAAAGGCTACCCCTCTCCAGTATTCTTGCCTGGAGAATCCCATGGCCAGAGGAGCCTGGTGGGCTACAGCCCATGGGGTCGGACACAACTGAGCGACGAACACTTTCTTGGAGTACCAAGACAGACCCCAGCCATGTGTACATGTTAATCCCAAACTCATTGTCTATCCTCTCTCCCCTCCTCCACCCCTCACAAGTTCTGACGTGTGAAATGCCGGTGGCCACAGCAGATAACACATCTGTCTTACCAGATCTCAGCCCAAGTTGCACAGGCAGGATGTACAGGCGTCTACACCCAGCTAGAGTCTGCCTAACCAGAACTCAGATGACACACAACAGTCAGAGGACAGAAGCTTCATTCTGTGGGCACAACACAACCGGACGAGTCCTTCCGGAAAGCCCGGGGCACACACCCGCCTTCCCAGGAGGACTCTCTGCGCTTTCCTCTGTTTACACTGGCACCCGTGGGCTGGTCCCCAGGCAGAGCGGCAAGGTCGAGGCCAAAAGAAGTAAAGGGGAGGCTCCTGAGTAAANTCTCTCTCTCTCCACCCCCCATCTCTCTCTTTCTCCCGCGCGCTAGGGCGCTCTTCTCGTGTCTTTGCATCGACGTGCCCTCACGCCTCGAAGGTGGATTTTCCTGCTGCCTTCTAAATAAAATAGAGCTGTTACACTGGGCTGTAGCACTGATCTGTCTAAGAGCTATAACCCGGGCTATCCAAGACCTGAGAGCTGTGACACGCCGAGGGGCTTTAAAGTCCGTCACTCCAAATCTTTGTCGTGACGAGACAAAGAATCGAGGAACATACACTCGCGTGACATCGGGAAGATCCCCTGGAGAAGGAAGTGGCACCCCACTCCAGTGTTCTTGCCTGGAGAATCCCAGGGACGGGGGAGCCTGGTGGGCTACAGTCCACGGGGCCGCAAAGAGTCGGACACGGCTGAGCGACTTCACTTCACTTCAAGACTGTTTCTACTTAGGCCTTTCCATCAGAATTAGACTAGCAGTACTTCATACTACATTTCTTTTTTAAGTCAAAGAAAGTACTGGATATTACTCAGGGCTTATTTTTTGATTACTTCCTTGATATTTATAATGGCTTCATCAGTGATTCTAAAGAAAATTTATTAAGAAACCTTGGTTAAGGTCTTCCCTGGCTGTCCAGTGGTTGGGACTTTGGCTTCCAGTGAAGGGGGTGCGGGTTTGATCTCTTCTCTGGGAGCTAGGATCTCATGTCCTTGTAGCCAAATAAACCAAAACAGAAAACGGAAGCAATATTGTAGCAAATTTAATTAAGACTTTGAAAATGGTCCACATCAAAAATCTTAAAGAGAGAAAAAAATAAAAAAACAATTAGAGGAGGTTACCTGGGACTTGGGAAAAACAACCCAGTTTGACATGTACCATCACATCACCATCACATCTTTTTTATGTTACCTAAATTTCAGGTATAGTGTATAAACAGAGGGTGACAGAGGATGAGATGGTTGAATGGCATCATCAACTCAGTGGACTTGAGTTTGAGCAAAGTCTGGGAGATAGTGAAGGTCAGGGGAGCCTGGTGTGCTGCAGTCCATGGAATCACAAAGAGTCAGACAAGACTTAGCGACTGAACAACAATAAAAAGGAAAAAGTAGCCTCTGAAGGACTATGCAAAGCAAACTCATTAAGATGTGTGATTTTGCTGAAAAAATACTCCTGGTGATTGTGATGTGTGCTCATAAATATTAATTTGAATGAATGGATTTCCAATCCCCTAGACTCCACGGTGGAGAACTTCTGGGAGCAAAGTCAAATTCTGTTGCCAAGTTGTGCTTAGTTGCCCTCATTTCCAGTTAACTTTATCATGCCCAGAGGGTACACGGCACACTTCAGACCTTTTAAAGAGTTATCAGACAGGGAAAAAAAAGACTTACCAAACAGATATTTTACTTCCTGGTAGGTCCTTGCCTCTGCAGGGCTTGTCCTGCCCTTGCCTGGAGCCAGACAGAGTACACAAAGGTACTCAGGAGTGTCCCCTTTCTTTCCCATAGCCAATCAGAGGAAAGGGAGGGCCCAATATAAATCCAGTCTTGTCTGAAAAAATTACACAAGTGAGCTTATTTTCTCTCTTTTCATGGAGACTAACAGGCTAAGTTAGTGTAACGTTGGCTCATCAGTCTCCTCTAAAGACCCCATGGAGGTTTTCCTTCCCCTTTAGAACACTGGCATCAGAAGTGGGGGATTCTGCCCTCCATCCCCAGAGAACTGGCTGGACTCTGACTCAAAACGCCCCTCCTTTCTCTACTGTACTTCCTGCTCTGTGCTCAGACTGAACTTCCAGCATTAGGTTGACTCACACTCCAGTGTTTCGATCTGAAAGAACTCACAACTCACATGACTTTTCCCTCTATCTAGCAGCAAATGATGGCCAGGAGTGATTCACAGACATGTGTGATTTTTCCCTGGGAACTTCACAAGCATTAGGAGAGAGAGGGAAATCTGAGACGTACCATACTATCGTCATATCAACTATTAATAAGTTAGGGTTTGGAGCTTGGAGATTCTGGAGTTTAGGTTCAAAGGTGTTGCTAGAATTCAAGTCAAGTGTCAATGAGGTTACTCTTATATGAGTATTCCAAATGTCACTTCTCCAATCCTTCTCAGATAGTTTCAGGGAAAACATTTGAAACTATTTGGGTCCCTGACAATCAATTAGGTAAGGTCTTGGAGCATCAAGATAACGGTTATTGGTGTAATTGTGACTCCACTTTTATAATTCAGCTTGTGAAGTCTGAGACCTCAGAGTTATTAGTAGTTCTTAGTTGCTCGTGCAATCTCAGTTCTTAGTGGAGCCAGATGCCTGATTCAGTCACTGCTGAGACTTCACAATCAAAGCCCAACAACTCCACTGGGATGTGGCTTTAGGCCAGCCTCTAATTCTACTGGATGCAGTACAAATCTTTAATTCATTAGGTAGCACTCCTCTGTGCTAGGCTCCTGAGGCAGTTGCTCCAAAATATATTTCTGGGCTCCATAGTATATTCTCTGGAACTAAGTTGACATCATTTGAATTAAGACCAGATCCTCATACTGCCCCCATGCTGAATGTATTAAGGTCACTGGCATCAAGTTGATACCATCTAGAGTGAGTGGCACCAAGCCCTTTGTGTATTTGATCAGAACCTGACATCCTCTGGATGGTGGCTGGGACTAATCTACTCTGCACTTTCATCCCTGTTTTCACTGCCACATTAGTGACTGGTCTTCCATTACATCCATAGTCTGCGAGTGTGGTCCTTGGATCAAAATAGCCACACCAGCTGGGAACTTGTAGTGCAAATTCTCAGCTACTCAATCAGAAACTGTGGGAGTGGAGCCTGGCAATCTGTGTTTTAACAAGCCCTCCCCCGATTCTGATGCACTGGAAAGTTTGAGAATGACTGCAATATGCCGTCACCCCCATAATCCTATTTCCTTGGTCCTGTATTGGTTCCCCACTGTTCTAATATACACCTCCCCACCCCAACTCTTCAGTGTGCCCTCTGGAGCACCTGCCCTATGATCAGAAGATCCCCCTATAGCTACTACAGGTTCCAGGAATGTTCTCCATATCTCCTGGCATCAGTTGAAACCTGCCCCCTTCTAGAGTAGCCCTCTGTGATGGTGGATCAAACTCACATCTGTTTACCCTGGGACAGGCCCTTGGCTTCCTTCTCCCCATCACCATCTGTAGGCCATTACTTCTACCCCATCCTCCTGTAAAATCTCCTATTCCTTTGAGGCTCATGCCCTGTGATTAATCCACCCTTCCCCTCCTCATTATTCAAATCTTTTGTACCAGGTTCATCCTGGGCCACTTCAAAGTCCATAGTGATGGCTAACACCCAAGCCCCTCCATTTCTTGACCATCTTATCTCCAATGACCTTCTCCTTTGTCCTATACTATTGACTTCCACAGTTACATTGAGAACCTTTGCACTTTGAAATTGCTTTCCCTCTCAAATCACAAATATAAGCATCCCGTTCCCCAACCACAGATTCTTGCGTTACAGTTTGCTTGGTCAGGTGTTTCCATTATGATCAGTCTCCAACCTCTTTGGGATACCTTGGCCCAAAAGCTCCCCTTTAACTCTCTTTATGTTGTCAACTCCTTCGTTCCTTACCCAGCTTTGATCAGATGGTCTGTCACTGCAATCAGTCTCTTGCAATTATCTTCGTTTGCTTTGTTTTTCTGATCTTTTATCACTACTCTGGTCAAATCCAACATGGTTGACATCAACCATCAATACATCACATATTGAATGAGCATCCACTTTGTGACAGGTGCTTTTATAGACACTGAAGATGCAAAATGAACAAGACAGATGATGGCAAGAACCACCAAAGAAGTGGCTTTTGAGCAGAGAATTGCAGGGAGGTGAGAACCATGGCATGGGAGGACATTCTCAAGAAGACCAGGTGAAAAGACCTCGCAGTGGGAGTGTGCTTCGCCTGAAAGAAGAGCGAGAGGACAGGTTGCCTGGAATGCAGAGAAGAGTAGAAGATGATGTTGGAAAGACATCCAGAGCCCACATCATGAAGGCATTACAGACCCAAATGAGGACTTGGGACTTGGTTTGTCCAAAGAAGCCACTGAAAAGTTTTAAGCAGCTGATCAAAATAGTCTGACTTTTCTTTGGAAAAAAAAAAACAAAAACTGTGTAGAATATATACTGTGGGGAAAGCATGGATGTAGCTGGGACATAGTGATGGGAATGTCACTGTGGTCCAACCCCAGTTGGGAGATAAAGGTATTCAACTGTGGAGGTAACTATTGAGGCAGTCCCAGTGTGGGCTGGAAAAGAATTACCAGACGCAGGGCATTTCAGAAGGGAGTGAGTTAATTAAGAACAAAGAGCAGAGATAATGTGGGCACTGGGAGTGCAGTGGGCCAACCTCCTGACAGACCAGGGGGAGTCGATCATCTTTGTGAGTAAATAGTCAATTTTTATAGCCTCAAGACAAAGGAAATTCCGACTTCAAGGCTGGCATTTGGTGATTGGTTGGGGCACTCTAGGGTGTTTACTGGAGTGGGCATCTTTGCCTAATTGGGAGTCAGGAAGCTTGTTAGTGATTATCAGAGGGCTTTTGGCAACAGTTACAAAGGAGTTCAGTCAGCTTTGGAGGTGTCCTTGGTTCTGGATTTCTCTCCTGTGGCCTTGGTGCAAGGCCTTGCACCTGTGGCCTGGGGCAGGATTCAATAGTATCCATGTGCTTTCTCTGTATTTCTCTCTGAAAGTGCAGGCCCTGAACTAGCATCATCCATATCCCCTGGAAATTTAGAAAGCAAATTCCTAAAGCACCCCCAACTCATTTACCTACATTTATTACATTTCAGATCTCTTACCTCTCCCTTCATTCTCAGCAATTAGCCCTCACTTTCTGCTTCATGGCAAGGAGGGGGTGTGATAAAGGAATCTATCATGCAAAAATTCCTTCAATTTGTGACTGCTGCTGCTGCTGCTAAGTCACTTCAGTCATGTCCAACTGTGTGTGACCCCATAGATTGCAGCCCACCAGGCTCCCCCGTCCCTGGGCTTCTCCAGGCAAGAACACTGGAGTGGGTTGCCATTTCCTTCTCCAGTGCATGAAAGTGAAAAGTGAAAGTGAAGTCACTCAGTCGTGTCCAACCCTTAGCGACCCCATGGACTGCAGCCTACCAGGCTCCTCTGTCCATGGGATTTTCCAGGCAAGAGTACTGGAATGGGTTGCTATTGCCTTCTCCCAGTTTATGGCTACCATATCTATAAAATTATTTCCTTCTGTTCATACTAAATAGGTATCCCTCCTTCTAACTGTAGCCTTTCTTTCTCCCTGTGAATGGCATTCATGGAGCCTTGTCTGCCAGAATGTTAAAAGTAAATAATTTCCCCCACTTCGACCACTAGCCACTAGTCTATCTTAAAGCCAAATATCTTAGAACATGTACTCTCTCTACCCTACAATCACTTTACTTTCTTTTTTTTTTTTAATTTTAAAAATAATTTTATTTATTTATTTTTGGCTGCACTGGGTCTTCATTGCTGACATGGGCTTTCTCTTAGTTGCAGCAAGTGGGGACTACTCTCTAGTGCATGGGCTTCTAATTGGAGTGCACCTTACCTTCCTAACCTGCTTGAACCTGGCTTTGATTCCCACCATTCTTCTGAAAGATCTCTCACCAGGGTCTCCAATGATCTCTTGCTGCTAAAACAATAGAGAGCATTCAGCCTTGTCCCACAAGTATGCCTGTACTTCAGATTAAATTATTGGAATAATTTTGTATCAGTTTTACAAACAGCTGCCACCCCAACTCCACCCAATACCTCCACTCTTCTCACTCAGACCCTTCCCCTTAGTTATCATCATCTAATAACTAAGAGGTTAATGCCAGGACCAGAAAGGGTCTCTTTACCCAACCCCTGTGTCAGGCTAATATCCGTTCTCCTTGGTCTGTACCCAGCCACACCAGTTGTTAAACATTAAAAAAAAAACCTCATCCAAGTTAAAATCAACACGTTTTCCAGGCTCCATCTTCACTTATTAGAATTATTTAGCACAATCAACCGTTTAAAACAATCTCTTCCTTTGATTTCTGTGATGCTACGTTCTCCTGGTCTTCTTCCTGTGCCTCTCGGTTTCCTATTTTGACTTTTCTTGTTGACATCACCTTTATTTATTTATTTTTATTGGAGTATAGTTACAGTGCTGAGTCAGTTTCTGCTGTATGGCAAAGTGAATCAGCTCTATGATATATATGTTAGTCATTCAATCTGGTCTGACCAACTCTTTTCAACCCCATGGACTGTAGCCTGCCATTCTCCTCTGTCCATGGAATTCTCCAGGCAAGAATATTGGAGTGGGTAGCCATTCCCTTCTCCAGGGAATCTTTCTGACCCAGGGATTGAACACAGGTCTCCTGCATTGTAGGCAGATTCTTTACTGTCCGAACCACCAGGGAAGCCCATATGTATGTATGTATCCCCTCTTTGGGGGACTTTCTTCTCATTTAGGTCACTATAGAGCACTGAGTAGAGTTCCCTGTGCGATACAGTAGGTTCTCATTATTTATTTTATACATAGTAGTGTATATATGTCAACTCCAATCTCCCAAGTCATCCATCCCCCTTCCCCTTTGGTGTCCATATGTTTTTTCTCTACATATGTGTCTCTATTTCTGCTTTGCAGATAAGATCATCTATACCATTTTTCTAGATTCCACATATATGCATTAACATTTAATATTTGTTTTTTTCTTTCTCACTTCATTCTGTATGACAGTCTCCAGGTCTATCCACATCTCTGCAAATGACACAGTTTTGTTCCTTTTTATGGCTGAGTAATATTTCATTGTATATGTGTACCACAACTTCTTTATCCATTTTTCTGTTGATAGAAATTTAGTTGCTTTCATGTCCTGGCAATTGTAAATAGTGCTGAAATGAGCATTGNATGGTTTACCTAAATCTTGGCAGTTCAGTCTGTTTGTTTCACTCTAGCTTCCGAAAAGATCATCACCACCAAAAATGTTGATTGAGCACTTTTTACAATGAGTTTTGTTAGATGAAGAGGAGAAAAAGCTAAAAAGGTAAGGTTTTTGCCCCTAAAATCTTACAAGAACAATCCCCTCTTTCGCTCAAAACCTTTCTCATAAATAGGTATTGTTAATCTCTTCAGAACATTGAATTTTGGAGCATACAAAGGGTTTCAGTACCTCTATCCCAGTTCCCTAATTAAATACAATGGAGCAAGTGACACTAGAAGAGATTAAATGGTTCAACCCAAGTCACACAGAACTGGGATTCCAATCCAGGTCTCCCTGCTTCCACACCAATACTCCATCTCTAGCTTAAAAGTATCTTGGTTATTTTTCTTCACAAAGATACCCTNGCTCTGTGATTTCCATGACCTTGGGGTTACCCTCGTCTGTTGACCCCATTTCCTTATCCTCTTCCTGGAAGCCCTGGGTATGACTTGGCTGTGAACCCCAGGGAGCTGGGCATGCTGGTTTGGGGCAGTTGGGTGGGGGATATAGTTCCTGCCAGGACTCCTTCTCCCACCCTGTGCTCTGCTCCACAGGCACCGTTTGAAGGGGAGGATGAGGATGAACTCTTCCAGTCGATCATGGAACACAACGTGGCTTATCCAAAGTCCATGTCCAAGGAAGCTGTGGCCATCTGCAAAGGGGTGAGTGAGCCCCTTAAAGCTGGCAGCCAGGACCACCACCTACAGGGTTTCAGGGGTGCAGGTCGTGCCCTGCACAAGGCTGGGGAGGGGTAGTGGAGGTCAAACTCCACCCCTGGTCCACTGGCCAGCCTGTGAGCCCAGAACAGACCTGCTGCCTCCCAGAGGAAAGGGAGCTTTCTTCTAATTCACACTGAAGCACCATAGAGGCCTGCCTGCAACAGCACGTTGCTGCTGGCTGGGCTCCAGGCTCTAGGCCAACACAGAGGAAGGCTTATGGAATGAATGAGGTGGCGAGCCCAGAAACTTTACCAAAGAGCTGGAACCCAGGGAAGGTACCCAGTCAGCCTCACTCAGTGCTAGGGCCTATGAGTTTAGTTAATAGTAAGAGCGTGTGACTTTTGTCCTAAGAAAATAATCACAGTATTGAGTTTAAGGGATCCTCTAGATAAGTTGACCCAAATTAAGTGTCTCCCAACCCCTACTCTCCCCCTAACCCACAAATGACTGAAAAGTTTGCNTGGGGGTGAGGACCTGGGCCTGTGGGCCACGCTTCTCTCCTGGGGGCCAGACTGTTGCCAGAGGGCAGGTGCTTGCCCTGAGATGCCAGGAGGGGTGGCCTGTGATGCAGTTAAGTCTGTCCACGTCTGGGTTCAGTCTCAGGAAGTCTACTGAGGGTGCACATCTAAGGCTTATTCTCTAATTGTCCCAGCTGCATTTTGTAAAAGTTTCTTTTCAAACTGAACGATAATTGCTTTCCAGAATTGTGTTGGTTTCTGCCAAACATCAAGATGAATCAGCCATAGGTATACACCTGTCCCCTTCCTCTTGAACGTCCCAACTCTCTCCACATTCCACCCCCTAGGTTGTTACAGAACCGGGTTTGAGTTCCCTGAGTCACACCCAGCTGACGTTTTGATTCTTATATATCTGTGTCCTTTTATGCTTTCCCCTTCCTATAAATTTCAGAATTGGGAATTTTGGGGGTCAAAGTTGAGTATATCTTAGGTCTTCTGATACATGTTTTCATATTCTTCTCTAGAAAGTTTGTACCAGTATTGACTCCAACAAGCAGAGTTTAGAGTTTCATTGTCTTAAATTTTCCTCCCAAAGATCTATAACTACTCCAGTGTCCTGGCCTGGAGAATTCCATGGACTGTATAGCCCATGGTGTTACAAAGAGTTGGACATGACTGAGCGACTTTCACTTTCACTTTTCATGTGTGTGTGTGTGTGTGTGTGTGTGTGTGTGTACGTGTGTACATATATATACATATGTAGGATAGGGTGAGGTTATCGATACATACCTATATTTTACATCCAAAATATTATATGTATTATTTATGGAGCACAGTTACAGATATATATCTACCTTTAATATATGAAACATATTATATGCTAAATTTATATTAATATTAAATATAATTATGCATAAATATAAATTATATAAAATATATTTGAAATGTGATTTACTCAGAATAAATATTGGAAATGGAAGGGGAGAGTTGTGATATAACATCATTGATCTAGTTCTGAACCTTCTGGGAGTTTCATATGGAATAATTTCTGTCACATGTATGGATGAATGTATTTGCATGTGTATGTTCATAACAGGTGATTTGAAAAGGAGTA
Source organism: Neotragus pygmaeus (assembly GCA_006410875.1). Taxonomy (NCBI): domain Eukaryota; kingdom Metazoa; phylum Chordata; class Mammalia; order Artiodactyla; family Bovidae; genus Neotragus; species Neotragus pygmaeus. The sequence goes on along the minus strand of SJYV01008417.1, from coordinate 1,077,889 downwards.
CTTGGTATAAGATATAAAAATGGTTTTTCAAAAAAAGGTCAGAATGGCCTTCCGATATGTCAGCCAGGGGCCCCTTTTCCCTCACCCTACATTTAAATGCTGTCTCACCGTCAGGGTCGTGAAAAACCAGGCTTCCCCGTGCCCTGGAATGATCCAGAGAGACGTGGTGGGCTGGGAGGTGGGAGGGGGATTCAGGATTGGGAGCTCGTGTACACCTGTGGTGGATTCATGTCGATGTATGGCAAAGCCAATAGAGTATTGTA
>SJYV01008417.1:931107-1051579 GCA_006410875.1 Neotragus pygmaeus | reverse complement strand
GGGGAAAGGAAGAGGTCCCGGGGCGGGGGGCGTTCAGGGCCCAACCGACTGCCTCGTGGAGTCGGGGCGGCCTGCGTCCAGGAGCCTTGGGGCTTGTCCGCTCCGTTACCGTGTACTTGCGGCCTGCGCAGCGGCCCCTCTGCTCCCTCGGGAGGGAAGTGTTTGGGGTTCTTAAACGAGAGTCGCTTCTGCCTCAGGCCCCTCTCAGGCAGGCCTTGGATTTGCTACCCCCGCCCCCCTCTGCGGGCGCCCCTTCCTTCTTTGTTTCAATTGTCCGGGTGTCCCCCCGAGCCTCACGCTTCACCCGACCCCGAGAAGACTTTCTGCAGCCGCTCTTTGCCCGTTGGGGACGCACTGAAGAGGGCGGGGAGGGAGACTGCACGGGTCGAGCCTCGCGGTGGGGTGGGTCCGGGTTGCACGGAGGGGCTCTTAGGTCTCTGGGCACATGGAGAGCGCGTCTAACATGGCGGCGGCTGCGGGGAGAGGGAAGCGCTGTACGGGAGCTGCATTGTGAGCACAAAGCGAAAGGGGGAGGGCAGAGACCGGGCAGTCGCCCGACTGGCCTCCCTCGGTCCCCCGCTCCAAAAAGAAAACTCGAGCCACACCCACAAATTTTGGGTTGAATATTTAACCATTCCTAGGTCACACTGTGAGGTTTATCTTCAAGTTGGTCTTTTGTTTTATGCTTTCAGCGCAGGACTGTGCCAGCTCTGTTTAGAGGGACACGTGTGTGTGTGTGTGCGCGCGCGCCTGTGTGTTTGTGTGTACGTGTAGAGAAAGCGTCTTAGCAGAATGAATAATTCAGCCTTCAGTAAGATTGGAGGTGGAAAGGAAAAACAGTAGTACCAAAAAAAAAAAAGGGATACATCTGTAACTATGATGCAAACTTTTGCCTTTTACCTTAAAAAGGAAATAACTTGCTTTCAAACAGTTACAATAAATCATTTAGTAGCTTTTGTTTATCTGCCTCTAGTAAAACATTATAACATCTTGAATTTTGAAGAAGTCACTTTAAAATGTTTATTTTGCCAGCTGTAATGGTAACTACTTGGCTAAAATTTGGGCTGTGGGAAATAATTTGAAAACTGGTTATATTTAGGCCTTAATTATTTTGATCGCTTGTTTACATTTTACATTTTGGGGAGGTTTTAAAGACTGTCTTCTATGTTTGGAAATTTACTTGAACTTTATTTGAAATTGAGAGATGTGCTAGCTGTGGATTTCTGCCTTTTGCTGATATTCTTTATTTTGATTAAATAAGTGTGATTTATTATAACTTTGAAATAATAGATTTATCAGTGCTACCAAAGCAACAAAAGCATTTTTATTGTTAAGGAGCTACATTCAAGTATGTAATAAGATAAGGATGCTCAAGACCAGTGTTGTCTGAGTCTGCCATCTTTGTTAACTGTATTTGAAATTGAGACTTAGCTACATTGTAAAAACCTCTTAATTCAATAAATAACCCTGTCAATCTTGTATTCAGTACCCGAATGAAGAACAATATTAATGATGTAAGTGTAGACATCTTAGTATAGATATTTATGTTTTAATGACTGAAAATGATTCTTGAAAAACATTTATAATATAAAGTCATGCACTGATTACCATGTAACTTGGTTGTGAAGTAAGTTGGATTCTAGTGTTAAGTGTATCTGAAAAAATTAGTAAGCTAGTTTTATGAACCCTATGAGGGCCTGAGCTGTGACAGGTCTTTCCTGTGTATAGGTTTGTAGTACTATGCATTGCCTACCCCGTTCCCCCCTTTATGAAGGAGAAAATAATATAGTTGTTATTACAGAGATTATAGACAAGGCTAGGAGAAGGCAATGGCACCTCACTCCAGTACTCTTGCCTGGAAAATCCCATGGACGGAGGAGCCTGGTAGGCTGCAGTCCATGGGGTCGCTAAGAGCCGGGACACAACTGAGCGACTTCACTTTCACTTTTCACTTTCATGCATTGGAGAAGGAAATGGCAACCCACTCCAGTATTCTTGCCTGGAGAATCCCAGGGATGGGGGAGCCTGGTGGGCTGCCATCTATGGGGTTGCACAGAGTCGGACACGACTGACACGACTTCGCAGCAGCAGTAAGTAGTGAAAAATTCCCTTGTAATGATGGAGATTTAGTATACTACACAAAGCAGCAAATGCCTTTCTTGTCTTTTTTTCCTTGTCTTCCCAGTGTTGGGGTGCTAGGTAGCAGAAAGGTCAAATTTCAGTTACGTGAGGCTTTTTGGTAACTCAGACTGAGCTACCTACTTGTTAAATAGTTGAGTTGGTAGTACCAATGTTGTGACTTACTGTTAAAACTGTAGGTTTTAATTTTTGAGAAACTAAGGGCATTTGGGTTTTCCTCTATAATTTAATCACATCTAATTTCTAGTTTAAATAAAAAATTTTCTATATCTAGATGATTACTGTATGAATGGATATAACTAGGATCCATTTTTTAATAATGTTTCTAATACATCTAAAGTAGGATTTACTTTACAAATCAGTTTTCAATCTTTACCTAAGCTTCTTGAGCAAGTTATATTTGAGTTGTCTTTTAGTTTTGACCTTTTCATAGGTGCCTTCTGGACAAAATGCCTTTTTCCAGGGATTCTCAAATTAAGTATCCTGATAAAAATTATTGCTTGATAGGTTATACCACAAAAATAGAGAATTGAAATAATTTTATTGTACTTCAATGAAAAAACAAAGTTATTTAGAGGAAAGCTAAGCATCTGTTCAGTGAGAATGCATACTTTGATGAAATATGATCCTGTTATGTAATGCAACTAAATGGCCTGGTGGTTTTTTGAAATTTGGGCTTTTCAACTATGAGTGTTCAGCAAAGAGAAGAAACGCAGCTATAATAAACAGAATCTTGTCAAACTCCATTTACCAATCTTTCAAATGATTACAGTACAAGTAACAATGAACTGAGTGTCTAGTTCATCATTTGGCATAGAACTGGGCCCTAGGGTATGCAAGATAATATTTTGAAACCAAGTCTTCACTGTAACTCAAGGTAGTGGGTTTAGTTGCTAAGTTGTGTACAACCCTTGCAACCTCATGGACTGTAGCCTGCCAGGCTCCTCTGTTCATGAGGTTTTCCAGGCAAGAATACTGGAGTAGATTGCCATTTCCTTCTTCAGGGGATCTTCCAGACCCAGAGATTGAACCCTGGTCTCTCCTGCGTTGCAGGCAGATTCTTTACCAACTGAACTACCAGGGAAGCTGCTTTAACTCAAGGGAGAGCTCTTTTATATGGTAACAGGTAATCATTTTTGAGATAGAATAAAGGATGTTTTAGTGGATGACGCTTAAAATTACAAGTATAGTAGGTTTAGACAGGAGTGACTTTGGTAGGTGAAAGATTAATCAGTGTTATCTAGCAAAATGACCTGGCAGTTTTTAACCAATGTGACCAGAAGTGATAGACAAGTATACTGTTTTTCATACCTCCTAAAGTCTTTTTGCTCTGTATTTCTTTGCAGTTCATATTCTGGAAAAAGGATTGCTTATTGTTAGGATAACATTTCTTTACAGAGCAATGCAGTGTGCCTCTCTTAAGGATTTTCAGTGCAGGTGTTGTACAGAATTCTCAGTCTTTTGAAATAAAAACGTTTATAACTTGTATAAGCAAACCCTTTTCTTGGGGATAACATCGGAAGTTTTTCTTGACAGTTAAAATCTCTGAAGTGCTAGTTTTTCCATTGGTTGCATGGACTGTTCCTCTGCAATGCAGAGAGCAAGATTATTTTGTTTTGCATTCACCTTGTCACAGAAGAAAAAGTATAATGCTTAGTTTGTTTCCCTCTGCTTGTCTGGGTGTGCTCTGTGAGTGTGTGACAGAAAAGTATTTAAAAATTGAGTTTGAAAAGAAAATGATGTGAATTATCTCATGTGATGACGCAAATACCTTTTTCTGGAATGAGAGTAGAATCCTAAGTATGATAATAAGAATGTGTTGTTTTAAGCTGGCCATATTTTATTCTAGGATAATTCCTATGTTTGTCAGAATATTTGTATCAGATACTTATATCAGAATAAATTTTGTCTGAGTTAGAGATTAAGCATACAGTTTGTCATACTTTTTTGTAATTTGTTTATGTTTACAACTAGACAAGGATTAACCTAGTACTACTTCATCTTTTAAAAAATTAATATTTACAAAAGTTTAAACTTAAAACAGAGTGGTCTTAATTTTATTATCATACTGTTATAGAATCTTTGAAATATGTTAAGAGCTTAAAGCCATTTTAGAATTTATTCCAGTTCATTTTACGGAGGAAGAAATTGAGATGCTCTTGTGAAATGACTCAGGTTAAAATAAGTGAATTCCAAGGTCTCTCGTAATGTTTTAGAGGGATAATTAGAATTTGTAATGCTTTGCTACTTAGTGTAATTTTTCAAGTTACAGCTGATCCTGTCAAACCAAGCCTTTTACTTCAAATAGCTAAATTTTTTTATTATTTTTTAAATTTTAATTTATTTTTTGGCCACACTGTGACATGCCAAATCTTAGTTCCCAATAGGATCAAACTCTTGCCCCTTGATTGGGGATCATGGAGTCTAAATCACTAGATTGCCAGAGAAGTCCCCCCACATACTTAATTTTAGAGTTCTTCTATTTAAAAAGGGTGAAAGCAAAAGAAAAAAGGCTTTTTTATTCTTCTGTAGACCTATATAGTAACATCTCATTGCTAAATTTGTGTTTGTAGGCTGTCTAGGTAATGGCCTCCAGCGACTAGCAGTGCAGGTGAAGTTCCATTTAAAGTTTCTCTTCATGCTTAGTTAAGCCCCAGATGCACATTTGCTAGTCTGTACTCAAGCTTGATATGTTATAGGCCAGAAAATCTGGGGATAGCATTACCAGTAGAGAGAAGTAGGAGATTTATTAGTATTTACATTGTAATTCTCATATTCCAAGTTTCTGGATTTTTTTTTAAAATAATTTGTTCCTTTGGGGGGAGGAAATGAATAGTATGTATGCGGTAGGGGAGAATAAGAGGAGTAGCAGAAGAGAAAGTCAGTCAAAGTTGAAGTTGTAAGGTGCTTGACTTCATCTTCTTATTTCTCCCACTAGCTGTATACTAGTGCTGCAGTTGGATAGAGTATGAGTGTAAAAACACAGATGACAGAGACCTTATTGTGCCTCTGCTCAATTGCTATTTCTGAGGAAAGGGTAAGGTGTGCTTCTTGACCATGCAGTCTGTTTCCTTTAACTCCTTGTGCTGCCCATGTCTGTACACTTATTTGCATTTTTATATTGTCTTATGTTCTCACCTTCTGCATTTTTTCTAATAGGTAGTAAACTGCCGGAGGGCAGAGACTGTCATACTGTGCCTTGCACATGGTGTGATGCTAAATAAATACTTGCTAGATTGACTAAATCATTACATAGCAATACTTGTATTTTCATCAATAAAATCCTGTTAAAATGGATTAATCCTTGAGGGGGGAAATGCTTTTTTGTCTAGAGCTATTTACTTGAACTCTTTTTTTTTTTAATTGGGTTTTTTTCCTGAAGGATTTTCATTTTTTTAAGTGAGTAGAGTTGGTGAGTAAGCAATTAGAAAACGCCTATCTTGAAATCTAGGTAGTGTAAACAAGGTTTGTTAATAGTCTTAGGAAGGAGGACAGGTGATTTTTGGTATTTGAACCATTGTAGATTATTAGAAATTTCACTGCATTCCCTTTAATACTCTTATCCAAACATAGAGATAGCTAAAGTATACTAATCATTGGGGAAAAAAATCTTTGGTCTCCATTTTAAATGAATTAACGGTTCACATCTTTGAATAATTGAAGTCCTAGCAGAGTATATAAACCATTTAGTTGTACCAGCTCACTCTCCTGAGTAGTTTGGCTAAAGCAACTAATAATCCAAAAGACACTTGTTAACATTATCTTTGGTCAGTTGTTTCTTTTTGGATCATTTGTTTTTCAAGTTCACAAGCTTTAGACTTTATAAGAATATAATTCAAAGGAGGTGATGCTGGAACTCTAAACTTTTTCATTTTCTTACTAAGATTAGGTGCATTCCTTCATTCAGACTTAACTACAGAATTACTGCCATGGATAGGGAAGAAGTTTTTATAGGATTGTCTTTTTCCCCTCCAGTTGAGCAAATGAAAGTGAAAGTTGCTCAGTCGTGTCCGACTCTTTGCGACCCAGAGGACTATACAGTCCGTGGAATTCTCTAGGCCAGAATACTGGAGCAGATAGCCTTTCCTTTCTCCAGGGGATCGTCCCATCCCAGGGATAGAACCCAGGTCTGCTGCATTGCAGGGAGATTACCAGCTGAGCCACAAGAGAAGCCCAGTTGGACAAAAATCTTGTCAAATTATAACTCCTGGTTAGTTACCTGCCTAAAAAATTATCTTACAACGGGACATTAGATAACAACTGATTTAGCATCCTTTTATTGTTCTTCAGTGTTCAGGAATCCTGCAGTCTTGATACTCACTGAGCTTCTGTGTTAATCAGTCTTCTAGGGCCTGGTGAAATGCTCATTTCTCAGTGAAAGTCTGTTTCATTTTTGGACAACTCTTAAGTTTATGATGTTGGAGTTACATCCCTGACACCACTGTTAAATATTTTTTTCTGTTAACAGCTCAGACTCCTGCAACATGTAAAGGCTTCTAGCATTTGAAGAGAGAGGCTATGAATCATCTAATGATTGTACTCTATGTTATCTATACCCTCCTTTTAAAAATTGAAGAAACTTGATTCTTGATGCCTTTCCTGTCTGCTATGAATTTTACTAGCAACTCAGTCTCAGTTGAATTGAGGAACGTTTGTTGGAGGCAGAGTCATGTTTGTTGGAGGCAAAGTCAGAACTCATGTTTCTAGATGAAGAACAGGAATGCAGGGATTGGGGACTTTAAATGTCTAAAAAGGGCCACTGAAGATTATGGAAAGATGAGAGGAAAAGAAATCTTAGTCTTGCTGTATTTACATTGTCATTCTACAAGTTCTTTCAGTACTACAGAAGTGATTTATTTGGCTTGGAGAGAAAGTAATTTGAGATATAGCTAGGTGTTACTACTATTTTTGTTATTTTAAGCTTCATTTTTAAGTATTCACCCACAGTTTAAAGATTTCCTTAATTGAGAACAAGAGTTACATAGTTTCCTAGATAGTCAAGCTAAAGATGTTGTCTCTGCTAATTTTTCTTGTTGTGACTGTTTACAGTTGTCTAGTCCCGGGTTCGATCCCTGTGTGGGGAAGATCCTCTGGAGAAGGAAATGGCATCCCACTCCAGTATTCTTGCCTGGAAAATCCCATGGATGGAGAAGCCTGGTAGGCTTTAATCCATGGGATCACAAAAAGTCGGACACAACTGAGCGACTTCACACAGTTGGTAAAGAATCTGCCTGTAATGCAGGAGATCCGGGTTTGATTTCTGGGTTGGGAAGATCTCCTGGAGAAGGGAACGGCAACCCACTCCAGTGTTCTTGCCTGGAGAATCCCATGGACAGAGGGACCTGCAGGCTACAGTCCATGGGGTTGCAAGAAATGGACACGACTTAGCGGCTAAATCCCTACCACCACAGTTGTCTGGTTGAAGAATTAGTGTTTTTTTGAGTCTCTCATTTTTTTTTTTACTATTTCTTTTTAACTGTCATTTTTTTCCAGTTATTCACTTATGGAATTTGTTGGTTACAACAGGAAGGAAGGGAATCTCTGGAGAACAGTCATTTTGACTATCTTATGCCGCCCTCATAGCTTCCCAGGTGACGCTAGTTGTAAAGAACCTGCCTGCCAATTCAGGAGACATGAGATGCAGGTTCGATTGGTGGCTTGTGAAGATCCCCTGGAGGAGGGCATGGCAACCCACTCTAGTATTCTTGCCTGGAGAATCCTCATGGACAGAGGAGCCGGGGGGCTACAGTCCATAGGGTTACACAGAGTCTAACATGACTGAGCAACTTGGCACATACCCCTGTAGCACCTAGTGAATTTTTAAAAAAATGGTTAGATAAAGCAGCTTTGGTGATTAAAAAAAAATCTTGGGCGGGAATGGAAGATCTGGGTGTACTGCAATTCTGGAGAAGGGAAGAAGACAGCAGCAGGAGGGCAGAAATGAAGTGTAGCAATAGCTGGAATAGAGTGGAAATACAGTGCTGAGGCACAAGTGGTTTTTCTGGGATAGATGACCTTCAGTTCATTTTAGTGCAGTTGCTCGGTTGTGTCCGACTCTTTGCGACCCCATGGACTGCAACACGCCAGACTTCCCTGTCTTATCACCAACTCCTGGAGCTTGCTTAAACTCATATCCATAGAGTTGGTGATGTCATCCAACATCTCATCTCATATATGACCTTAGGCAGGTTATTTAATTGCCCTTTCAGTTTCCATTTAAATGAAATGCGATTGATAATAGTGCCTCCATGATACTTTATATTTGAATGCTTGTCATAACAAATGCTCTGAACTGTTACAGGCAACAAAGAGAAGAGAAGAGTGGGACTGGTTTCTGAGTACTACATGACAGTACAGTCTTAGTCTTTGACATGTACTGGGTAGTGTCTGATTCCATGGTTCTGCTTTAGAGAGTCTGATTATGAGTAACCTGGAAAATGGCCCGATTTTTATCTTGCTAGTGTGTGCTGTGCTCAGTCACTCGGTTGTGTCCAATTCGTTGCAACGCCATGGGCTGTCCATGGAATTTTCCAGGCAAGAATACTGGAGCGGGTTGCCATTTCCTATTCTAGGGGATCTTCCTGACTCAGGGATCAAACCTCCGTCTCTTATGTCTCCTGCATTGGCAGGCAAATTCTTCACCACTGCGCCATCTTGCTCATATGTGGTGCTATAAATGAATTTTTAATACATTAGGGATGCTCAGTTGAAAAAGGAAGCCTGAATTGAATTTTCAAGATGGATATTTCAAGATAGAATCTAAGAGGGCAGGTTTCAGTTATAGCAATATTGTGGTAGGCTTTCTGACGAAGATATCTGATGCTAGAAAAACAACTCCATTCTACTGGGAAAAAAACAATATTCATTTTATGTGGATGATACGAATATTTAACAAATTTGTCTGTAGCACTATGTTAGAAACTGTCTTCGAGTTTAGGGAGTGAAAAGCTGTGTTTGTTTGGAGTACTTTTTTCCTGTCTTTGCCCCTCTGTTTTTGTGGGGGTTAATGTGGGACCTGTCAGTTTGACAAGCAAATCCTTATTTATGTAATGATCTTCGTTTGTACTGCAAATTTTAACCCCAAGTGGGCAATTTTTCTACTTGTATTTAATGCATAGATCTTTATTTTGGCTACACAGAGATCTTGCAGGTGACAGTATTTCAAGAATTTTTGTACTATGAAGCCGAGTTTCACATAGTAGCTGCTTTCTCTTTTCATTGACCTCTTAACTGTCCAGTTATTGCTGTGTGACAGATTACTCCGGCACTTACCTCATTTCATCATGCACACAGATGATGCCTGTTAGGGATTCAGGGCATACAGTGGGGTTGACCTACTCTGTGATGCCTGGGGTCTCAGCTGGGAAGACTCAACCTTGTTTCCTCACATGTCTGATGCCTGGGCTCGGATGACGTAATGCTAGAATTGCTGACCAGAATTCTTATTTGAGACCTCTTTTCATAGCTTAGCTTCCTCATAGCATGGCAATCCCAGGGTTATTGGACTTGTTAAATGATGGCTGAGGGCTCCAAACATGATTGGTTTTAGTGACCAGCAAACAGGGCAGAGATATTATGACTCAACCCTGGAAGTCACATAGGATCATTTCCACTGTTCTCTTGGTTGAAGCTCAGTACTTTTGCAGAGGAATTAGACTAGTTTTTAATGAGAAGTGCCAAGGTCACGTTGTAGAACAGTACAACGTGAGTCGTCTTTAGAATATGTAATCCGACATAGATCTTGGGGTTGGATGAAGAGCAACTTTGCTATTGTGTAGAAAATCGGAGCTTTTCTGCCATAGTTCGTCCTAGGATAATATAGATGCATACTCAAGGATTATTGTAGGTGAAAGTCCTTACAGTATCCTGAAACCTGACAATCTTAACACTTTTGTGTAGCACAAGATTTTAATTTTATCACTATTATATAAGCTATGTCTTTGCAAAATAAATGTACAAAACAGAAGGAAAAGATTGTACCTGTAATTCTAACACTCAGGTACCATTCTTAACACCTTAAAAAATCTTTGTGTACACACACACACACACACAGTTTTTAGGAGTTCTCCAGACATTTAATAATAGGTATGGTAGCTAGGTATGTGAAACCATCCCCTGTGGATTTGTAGAACATTCATTATGTGCTAATGTCCTGATTTAGCAACAGTTTTCTTGAAAAATGTATAATACCATTAAAAGGGGGAGATAATAAATGTATAAGCTATTTGCCTAGTTGCTAGAATTTTTACTGTGTACTGGCACTAAATTTCATGCATTCCTGTTGGCATATCTTCTATTTGTATATTTCTAAGTACTGGAATACAGATTATAATGCTATTATTACATTATAAATCATAATTAAAAGCAAATCTTTAACTTGTTTAGTTTTTTATTTTTTAAAAGTAGCCTGTCCTTTTAAAAACATGAACTGTCTTTGTTCATCCTCAGTGTTTGAGGCAGTTTAACTTCTCTCTCATGGGATTAGGTATACCGTATCAGTGTAAAAATCTTGATTCATTTACTTAAAGACTAAGCTTTCTTTTTAAACAGAGTAAGTACCACAAAGTCTCTCATGGTTGGAAGAAATTCAGAATAATATGGTTCACTTTCCTAAAGTGTCAGATTTTTTAGGTAATACATGGACATGTATTAGTAAAGTTTTCTTTTGTCTGATTACCAAAGAAAATCTCAAATTGTTGACAGTATAATTCTAGAGTTGAATTTTATATGAACTTAGTTGGAGGCTTATTTTTTTAATGTATGTATTTATTTAATGTTTTAATTACTATCAATGTATTTATTTTTGGCTGTGCTTTGTCTTCATTGCTGTACAGGGGCTTTCTCTAGTTGTGGAGAGCAGAGGCTGCCCCTGATTGTGCATAGGCTTCTCCTGTTGCAGAGCATAGGCTCTAGGGTGCAGGTTCAGTAGTTGTGCCTAGGCCTGGTTGCCCCGGGGCATGTGGGNCAGTTTTCTTGAAAAATGTATAATACCATTAAAAGGGGGAGATAATAAATGTATAAAGCTATTTGCCTAGTTGCTAGAATTTTTACTGTGTACTGGCACTAAATTTCATGCATTCCTGTTGGCATATCTTCTATTTGTATATTTCTAAGTACTGGAATACAGATTATAATGCTATTATTACATTATAAATCATAATTAAAAGCAAATCTTTAACTTGTTTAGTTTTTTATTTTTTAAAAGTAGCCTGTCCTTTTAAAAACATGAACTGTCTTTGTTCATCCTCAGTGTTTGAGGCAGTTTAACTTCTCTCTCATGGGATTAGGTATACCGTATCAGTGTAAAAATCTTGATTCATTTACTTAAAGACTAAGCTTTCTTTTTAAACAGAGTAAGTACCACAAAGTCTCTCATGGTTGGAAGAAATTCAGAATAATATGGTTCACTTTCCTAAAGTGTCAGATTTTTTAGGTAATACATGGACATGTATTAGTAAAGTTTTCTTTTGTCTGATTACCAAAGAAAATCTCAAATTGTTGACAGTATAATTCTAGAGTTGAATTTTATATGAACTTAGTTGGAGGCTTATTTTTTTAATGTATGTATTTATTTAATGTTTTAATTACTATCAATGTATTTATTTTTGGCTGTGCTTTGTCTTCATTGCTGTACAGGGGCTTTCTCTAGTTGTGGAGAGCAGAGGCTGCCCCTGATTGTGCATAGGCTTCTCCTGTTGCAGAGCATAGGCTCTAGGGTGCAGGTTCAGTAGTTGTGCCTAGGCCTGGTTGCCCCGGGGCATGTGGGGTCTTTCTGGACCAGAGATTGAACTGGTATCCCTTGCATTGCAGGGTGGATTCTTAATAACCACTGGGCCACCAGGGAAGCCCTGGGGACTTACTGTTGTGTAACTAGTTCACCTAAGTAAGATTGAATAGTTTCATTATCCATTAATGTTTTAATGATTGTACTGATTTTATTTACCTTCAGTATATCTAAAGTGTGATCAACTTTTTAATTTAAGGTAAAATGATTATGAAAGTTGAATACTGTTTCTGGTACAAACAGAATGGATCATTTGAAAACAACTTTCTAACACTGCTTTTAAGTTTGTTTCTGTGCCTCTGAGTTTTATCAGAACCTTAGTTTGTATCTGTTTTCTTGATTTCTTGATTTCTCTTTTTTTTACTGTTGCCGAGGGTAAGGAATAACTATGTTTGTAGTTTGTTGTGATTATTTAAAATTTTTCTTGCTTAATTTGTATTTCTATTTATTTCTCCTCTGACTCTTAAAACAATAACTGAATTTTTGACTATACCTTATTACCTGAGTATGTTTGTGGGGGAGTTTTTTAAATTTAAGAATAGTAGCCTAGGAAACCTCTCACTTTGGGTGGGGGGCATGGAGGGATGGGAGAATGATCTTAAACCAGAGGCTTAATTTTCTTCCCCCACTCTTGCTCATTTAGTTACATTTGTGAGAAAATAACAAGAGCAAAGCTGTTGACTAGTGTACTGTGACTGTAAGTGATATGATAGCTTGAATTTACTTCATTTTTAAGGGAAATGAGTGGGGCACATCAAAGAGAGTATGCACATGTGTTTATTGAGAAAAACAAATACACAACGTACATGAATTCTTTGGCGAGGAGGGGAGGAACAAAAATTTAACACTTAGTAAAATAAGGTACCTGATATGGTCACTTGAGTGTAAGTGGAATCCTCATTGAATTGTGGCTGTCACTCATGTGGATGGGTATCTTATGCTTGGGCCATCTGATGCACATCTTTTTTGAGAAGCCCAAGGATGGGGCTGGACACAGATATACCTGTGGCTGATTCACGTTGATATATTTCAAAAATCATCATAACATTGTAAAGTAATTACTCTCCAATTAAAATAATTTTTAAAATAAGCAGTAACTTATCATTGACTTATAATACAATATTTAGTATTTTTAAAATCACATTTTTAAAAATCACAAACTAATGCTATTTTAGATACTAACTTAAACTGTAGTTTATCTAAAAAGTATGTAAAAAGTATGTTTAGGGCAAGATTTCAGACAAACTTAGAGAATTATATGAGTTTGTTATTTTAGCATTGTTAAGCTGGTATATACTTCCAGTATGGAATATAATATTTTTTTCTTTTAATATAGGGCAAGCTTGATGATTATCAGGAACGAATGAACAAAGGGGAAAGGCTTAATCAAGATCAGCTGGTAAAGATGTTATATTTTATTTAGATTTTATGTAACTTATTTTAATAAGATGTTATATTTTATTTAGATTTTATGTAACTTATTTTAATAAAATGTTATATTTCATTTAGATTTTATGTAACTTATTTTAATAAGATTAATTTTGTGTTTCCAGTAAAAGTTGGATTTTCTTTTTGTTATTTTTAGGATGCCGTGTCTAAGTACCAGGAAGTCACAAATAACTTGGAGTTTGCAAAAGAATTACAGAGGAGTTTCATGGCATTAAGCCAAGATGTAAGTAAAAGGTGGCATATCTGTTTATAAAATATTAAAAATAAAGGCAGAAAATTTTTTAAGTTTTAGTTTTTGTGTTACTGTTGATAAATTCTCTGCAAGGCGGAGAGGATAAGATCCAATTATATCTAAGTTTCTTTACAATTCTGTAAAGTTTAATGTAACACCTTGAAGATGCCCTTCAAAAGGACTGAGTTTCATATATGACAGACATGTATCATTGGTCTAAAAAATTATCTGTGCAAATATATACGGTCAGCCTTCTGTATCTGCCGGTGTCTGGATCCGGGGATTGAAATCCTAGGTTGGTTGAATCCACAGATACAGAGGGTGTACTGTAAGGTACTGGGAACATGTATAGATACTTTGGCATCCATGAGGTGCGGAGTAGTGTGTCCTGGATTGAGTCCCCTTGGATACCAAGAGATGGTTGTATAAACATGGTAGACTTCTGTCTTCCATATATTCCTTTATGCTTCAGAACTATCTTACTGTTAACTATCAGAAAAAAAAGAGGCTTGTTTATATAATTGGTTACTACTTTCTCCATTAGGGATCTTAAGGTATGTGGCCAGCTGATATGTTGCACTTGTTTCAGCTCTTGATCCAATGAAGGGGTGTATTTTTTCCCAACATCTTTTGATGTGACCAAAGTCTTTGGGAACAGGATAAAAATTAAATACGAACAAAGTCAAATACTTCTCTTGGAAGTTGAGACCAGAAAGTTAATATCCTTCTGAATTAGTATTGGCTCCTTGGCCATTATAGGGTTGTGCTTAGAACAGTATTTGAAGGGTTCATGCACTTAATATTATTGTTACTTATTAAATTTGATTGAAGGTGGGAAATATTGACGATACTCCTGAAAATGGAGTAGGGGTTATTTGATTTACATCCAAGTAGGGACTTGTTCCATTTAGCTTAAGTCGGAGCCTCAGGCTTGAAGAACCCTGCCCAATTTCTTGTTTCTGATTTTTTTAATCAGCCATAGAAGTAGAATTACCATATACAATTTAATATAGAGGATCTATTTCTGAAGCTGCTGTCACAGTGTAAATGAAGATATTTGTATCTTCCTTTGATTTTTTAACACTGGTTGAAAAAGGAACTTTTCACTGGGCCTTTAACTTCGTTGGCAGTCTTTTATTTTAACTCTGATCCTTTGTTGCATTTTCCACAGTTATTAGACACGTTTTTTGTTTTGTATTCAAGAGCTTCTTTAACCTAGTTCAAGCCTACCTTTTCTAGTCTTCATATTCTTCCCTATTTGAACTTCTCATTTCATCCAAAGTGGCTTTCTTTATTGTCATACTTCTTTTGCTTTCTCAACTTATTTTCTCATTCCTGCCTTTCTTCCTGGAATGGAATTGGTGGATTATTTGGGATCAGAGGGTAGTAGTGTGTTTGACATCTCCTTTTAAGTCAGTAGTGAAGAAGTGAAGTGAAGTTGCTCAGTCGTGTCCGACTCTTTGCGACCCCATGGACTGTAGCCTATCAGGCTCCTCTGTCCATGGGATTTTCCGGGCATGAGTGCTGGAGTGGATTGCCATTTCCTTCTCCAGGGGATCTTCCCAACCCAGGAATTGAACCCAGGTCTCCCGCATTGCAGGCAGACGCTTTACCATCTGAGCCACCAGGGAAGCCCTACTAAGTCAGTAGTAGGCAATGGAAATTAGAATTTTGAACTGTTTTTTATTAAAGATAGACATAGATTATTATTTTTTTTTAGTTGTGGCTGTGGTAGAGTTTCTTTTTTAAAATTGACTCTGAACCTTAATGAGAATTTTTAGTTTTTATACTTTTTATTATGGAAAATTTTAAGAACTAAAGACTGTAATGAACTTACGTTTACCTATACCTAGCTTGTACAGTTAGCATCGTTTCATGAGTAATTATATTTTACCTATACTCACCCTTACTTCCTCATTTCCTGTCTGCTAGATTATTTTGAAGCAAATATTTGTTTCATTGGTACCATTTCCGAAGTGTAATACCTTCTAGGAAACCACATGCTTTGAATTTCTAATAATTACCTAAAACAGTTCCATTTATTAAACTTTTAAAGTTGGGAGTCATTCTTTTGTATGTCAGAGTCACATCTAACTTAGTGAGTGAAATGTGTCTTACTTACTTTGGACCTGAAATTGAAGTAAAAGAGTTTTTATAAAATGTATTTCTATGTCTTATATTTGTGTTTTTATGCAGATTCAGAAAACAATAAAGAAGACGGCCCGTCGGGAGCAGCTTATGAGAGAGGAAGCTGAACAGAAACGTTTAAAGACAGTACTTGAGCTGCAGTATGTTTTGGACAAACTGGGAGATGATGAAGTGAGAACTGACCTGAAGCAAGGTTTGAATGGAGTGCCAATATTGTCTGAAGAGGAATTGTCGTTGTTAGATGAGTTCTACAAATTAGCAGACCCCGAACGAGACATGAGCTTGAGGTACAGTGGTATAATAGAAACTTATAAATATTGTGTTAACAACTGAAAAGTAATTAACCAGATGTTTTATTATTATTAGGTTGAATGAGCAGTACGAACATGCCTCCATTCACCTGTGGGACTTGCTGGAAGGAAAGGAAAAACCTGTATGTGGAACAACTTGTGAGTATCACTGACAACTTTTAATTTTTGTGACTTAAGAACCTTTAAAGTTTAATTTCCTATTTAAAAGTAATGTTAATTGAAGAAAACTTTAGAAATGTATTTCTAAAGTTTTCTTCAATTAACATTACTTTAAAATAGGTTTTGGTTTGTTTCCTTTTTGTATGTTTTTATTTATTTTTTGCAATTTTTTTGTGTGTATGTAAATCGAAACATCAGCGTCAAACAACCAAATTCGGTAAAGATGGGGATCCTAAATTAACATGGTTTCGTTCTTAACTTATTCTGTTTCAGGGGGACAGATTAACACCAAATTGGCTTTCATTGTTTTTGGTGTTAAATGGGGACTGGTTTTTCCTTATAAATGAAATCTTGTGAAAAACATTTACTCCACCCCATGCATTCTATTCATGGTCATTGCCTTAGTCTTTTTTAATTTTTTCTTAGACTTCTGCTAATTTTGGATATTCTTTTTTTTATATTTTGAAAAGGCTAATAATTATCTAGACCAACAATCTATATATGAGCTCCTTAACTGTAAATATGCAGTTTTTTTTAAAGATATTTTTAAGTTATACTTCTTCAGTAAGTTAGGAATTTTAGATTTTAACCACTTAGTAAAAGGGATTGGATTGTTAGCTGTTTTTAATGTTGATATATGGAAGTAGATATTTGAATATACTAAGGCAAAAGTATCTGTATGCCTTGTTTTTAGCTATTATGATTGAAAAGAAACTACAAGATTTTTTGGCAAAACTGTATGATATAATTTGGGGTGTATTTGCTTTAAGGAAATGGGTAAATCAAATATGAGGAGCCAATCCTTGTGTATCTTTTCATGTAAGAAATCCATTTTCTTGATTTATTGACCTATGTTGTTTGTATTTCTTGGTTTAAAAAAAAATGTCTTGATTTAGTTCTGCTACAAATATGTACTGAACTCCCCACTTGATTAGAAAGTAATTGACATGGGTATAAATTTGTTAGATTCAAAAGTAGCTTTTGGTCATGTCTGATAAAATTTTCATGAACTCTGTTGATTAATAAGGGTTAAAGTCTAAGCCTGTCGCTTGTTTTGATGTTACTTTCTACCTAGCCTCATTCTTGCATCTCAGGAATGTAACACCTTTACAGTTAATAGAAAGGTATAATTTACTCAAATTAGTGGGGTTTTTTTGCATTCAGTTTTCATAAGTTTTTAAAATAGCTCTGAGGCAGGAGATTCTGAAGGAGAGGGAGAGAGAACACATTAATTGTTCTGTTCAGCATTCGAAAAATTGTTAAATAGTTTATTTGGCCATGCTGCACATCTTGTGGGATTTTAGTTCCCGACCAGGGATTGAACCAGGAAATTCCCAATAGTTTTATATCAAAGGAGTATAGGATTAATTTTATACTCCTTTGATATAATGTTTCTGAAGTTTCATTTTTCTGTATAGTTACCTATTATAGTTCTTTATCTACATCTACAAGGCCAGAAATTAACTCCTGACATAGACCTTCTTCCTGACTTGTTGCCCTGACAGCTTTATGTACCAAGTTCCGACAGTTATATTTGCCTTTTAAATATCTTTTGAATCTACTTCTTTCTCTACTTTTCTGCTTTTTCTCTTCTGTAGTGCTCTCACCTGAATTCACCATCCATTCCTTTTAAGAATCTTTTAATGGTTTTATTTTAATTGCATTTTTTATATATATAGTTTGTAAGACCTTGCAAATTCTGGCCCTTAACAGTCTTTAGGCTTATCTTTACTTGTGCTTTTTCCTTATTTCCTTTGCTTCAGTCTCAATGCATACTTAAATTGACTTGTATTTGGCACCCTTCTTTGTACAGGGCTTTGTAAATGCTGTTGCCTCTGCCTTGAAATACATTTTCCCTCTCTACTGCTCATCTTCCAGATCTCAGCTCTTGCAATCCTTACACGAGGAAAGCCTCTCATGGTTTCTCCTTGATTAGGTCCAGTGCATGTACTTCTGTGTAGTTCTTTTCACAGATGGTATTTTACTGTTTTTGTGAGTAGTTGAGAGCTCTTCTCTATTGGACTGTTATCTTAGGGAAGGCAAATTCTAAGTGTTGCACATACCTTTCTGTAGCTCCAGTGCCTAGTACGCTTTTTAACATATAGTTAGGTGCTAAATAAATACTTATTGAATGAATAAATGGTAATCAGGAGGGCAGATACTATGTCTTTTACATACCTTTCTGTAGTGTCAGTGCCTAGTACATTGAGTAGTATATAGTTAGGTGCTAAATATATGGTTATTGAAAGAATAAATGATTTTATTTTGGACTTTTTTTTGGACTAACTTATTTGAAATGCTTAAAATTTAATACAAATAATTTCTTTTTTTTTATTTTGTAAGAAATTTCTTTTGGAATTTAATGTTTTAATTTTTTAAGTAACAGTTGATGGTTTTTTCTTATTACTATATCTTGTAGAATGTTTAATCTTTTAAGTCAGATAGTCTAAGATTATAAATATAATGTGTTTTTAGATAAAGCTCTAAAGGAAATTGTTGAGCGTGTTTTCCAGTCAAACTACTTTGACAGTACCCACAACCACCAGAATGGTCTGTGTGAGGAAGAGGAGGCAGCCTCAGCACCTGCAGTTGAAGACCAGGTAGCTGAAGCTGGTGAGTACTCAGGTGGCTGTGAACTTTAGTTTAGGGTCTTGGTTTTACTTTGCTTTTCCACAAGTTCAAGCTAGATATTTATTTAGTTACTTTTGTACACTTAGATTTTTAGAGAAACTTGTAGCATGACCAAATATTGACAAAACACATTACGAGTAATTCCCAGAGGTAATAAATATCAGTTATTTATCTTATTGATCTTTATCCCTGTTACAAATGTCTTTCTCGTGCTGCATTGCTCGGTTGAAATATGGATAAGGGGGCCACTATTGTATATATGGCTTTTCAAATAGATTTTGACTGATGTGTGCTCATTTATTGTGGCTTATTACCATGCCAGTAGTTGAGGAGAATGGTATGAGGTTTTGTTGTTGTTTTCTATGATGGAGAGTTACAACTATAAATTTCTCAGGCACCAGAGATCTATTCTAGCACCTAGTGTATTACGAATATGTAGGTAAACAGTTACTATGAGGACTTTTATGATAAGTTGGTGAATAAAATTTTGAGTACTGTTGGAAGCATTATCTAAGAAGTATTAGTTTTGTGATGGGTAAAAGCATGGATTCTAGAATCAGATTGCCTGGATAAAATCTTGGCTACAACACGTGTTAGCTGTGTAAAACTTGGGCAACTTATTGAACTTCTGTACCTCAGGTTTTTCATTTAGGAAGTAATATGTATACGATGGTAAGCATTTCATACAAGTGTTAGCTATTAGGTTAAAACTAGACAGGAACACTGCAGTTTGGTGGAATTTACGGTTGCAGATCCATATAAAGTGATTTAGGTCGGGTGTTTTTTTTTTTGGCAAGATCTTGGTTCCCTGAGCAGGGATTGAACCTGAGCTCTGGCAGTGAAAGCATTGAGTCCTAACCACTGGACTGCCAGGAAATCCCCAAGTAGTCTTTCCCACCCCCCCACCACCACTTTTACCAAGTAGATTAGTGTGGAGACTGGGATGCTGGTTTATTGGCATCATATTTGATCCAGAATAATTACTGTTGAAACTGAGATAAGCCTGGAATACATGGTAAAAAAAAAAAAAAGTTTTCTNCCCCCCACCACCACTTTTACCAAGTAGATTAGTGTGGAGACTGGGATGCTGGTTTATTGGCATCATATTTGATCCAGAATAATTACTGTTGAAACTGAAATAAGCCTGGAATACATGGTAAAAAAAAAAAAAAGTTTTCTACTATTATAAGAGTAATAAAATACAGAAACTTACTATTAACTATAACTTTGTAAATTCAGACTATATGATGAGGAATTGGATTTAAATGAATTGTTAACTTTTAAAAATACATTTTACACTCTTTTGTATCATTTTTTAACCTTTTAGAACCTGAGCCAGTGGAAGAGTACACTGAACAAAATGAGGTTGAATCAACAGAGGTATGATTTTTATTTTATGCTAGCTTTTTCCTTCTGTCTTTCAAGCAGAGGTCTCAAACATTTACTTTGCTTTGCAGTATGTAAATAGACAATTTATGGCAGAAACACAGTTCAGCAGTGGTGAAAAGGAGCAGGTAGATGACTGGACAGTTGAAACAGTTGAGGTAAGAGTTGTTGGTTACAAGGTTGTCTTTTGTCTTAAATTAGTACTTTTTATCTCTCCTAAGAACAAATTTAGATTTTTAAGTATTTCGCATTATAAGTACATTTATTATAATAACAAACACAGTAAATAAGACTGTTCTGTTTAAAAGGTGATTTGTTTCTGTTGATATTTAATATAATCACCGCTTTACTGTTCCAATTACAAGAAACTATACAAATATCTATGTAGTTTACATGCTCAATCTATTAAGTACACAACCTGTTAATCAGGTTGCGCCATGAAAATCTGGTCTCCTGCATGGATAGCCTTCGGAAAGATTACCTGACGGAATACGTTGAAGTGTCATGTCAGACTCTTCCTTTACCCTGATGCTGTTGATTACCAAGTTCTGTTAGCTCAGTATTGCATATAAAGGAACTAAGGTTGTGACTTGCCCAAGCTTAACAGCCAGGCAGAGAAATCTGTAAATTTGTAGTAATAACAATTAGATTTCTTAGCAGAGCAGGGGATTACTTAAAACAATAATTAGGAGAAATTATTAGGAAGATGATAGGTAGAGTGAAATTTGGCTTCTGTAGCTATTTAGACTGGAGAAGGAAATGGCAACCCACTCCAGTGTTCTTGCCTGGAGAATCCCAGGGATGGGGGAGCCTGGTGGGCTGCCGTCTGTGGGGTCGCACAGAGTTGGACACAACTGAAGTGACTTAGCAGCAGCAGCAGCAGCAGCTATTTAGACAAGGTGTGATAGAGCTTGATCCTATGGTGCTGGTGGAGAGTGAAATGATAGGAACTTAAGTTTAATGATAATAGCTAACATTTTCTTGAATGCTTAGTATGTATCAGGTACTGAGATATATATTTATTTATATATAGGTGTATAGGTTTACTTACTGTAGAAGGCTTAACCGTTTAAGTAAAATACTTGGTTTTAGGACGTAGACACAGTATTTTCTTTTTTTAAGCTGTTTACAAGGTAAACCTGAAATAGCAACCTCGTGGAATTGGGAACACTGTAGAAGTGAGAGCATTGATCAGAATGTTAACTTTGGCTTAATTTGGTCAGGTTGACTACATTCAAATCTGTTACTCTGTTTATAGTATACATGGTTTGTGTAATTTGGGGACCAGTCATGATGGTGATGGATGGAGCTCTGTCATTCTACCAACCTGTCCTCCTTTTCTGCTTTAGGTGGTAAATTCACTCCAGCAGCAACCTCAGGCTGCATCTCCTTCAGTACCAGAACCCCACTCTTTGACCCCGGTGGCTCAAGCCGATCCGCTCGTGAGAAGACAGCGAGTACAGGACCTTATGGCACAAATGCAGGGGCCCTATAATTTCATACAGGTAGGTACTAGTCAAACACTATGACAGATGGGTTAAGTGTTTACATTAACTTAATTACATTGTATCCTACCTAAACTTTATACATTATATCCTACCTAAATATGAATTGCATTGTATCCTAGGATTCAATGCTGGATTTTGAAAACCAGACACTTGATCCTGCCATTGTATCTGCACAGCCGATGAATCCAGCACAGAACATGGACATACCCCAGCTGGTTTGCCCTCCAGGTTGGTAGTGATCATGTTCATGTGAGAAATACAGAACCAGTGTTTTTAGGTTATGTAAAGTTCGTGAAAATTAATCTTTTTATTTTTAACAATTACTTTCAGATCTTGTATCTTTTAATTTGGTAAGAAATGTTAACTCTTTTTTCCTATAATGTGAGCCATAAATGTAGTTCCATCGTTATTAGTGGTGGATTTTTTTTTTTTTTTTTTTTTGCTAACTTTATTGGCATATGGACATACAGAAACGTACATGCAAGTTTAAAGTGTGATGAGTTTTTACAAACTTGAACTCACCAGCACCCAGAAGTGGAACATTACTAATACCCCAAAAGCCTACTTCTGTTCCCTTGTAGTCACTAGTTACAACCTCTTCCCTTGCCCTATAGCAGCCACATCCTGAGTTGTACAACTATAGATGTGTTATATTATACCTGGTTGGGTTTTTTTTTTTTTGGTATGATGAAATTTTGCTTGGCTTTTTAAATTTCAAAATTAACCTAGGAATGGACTTCCCTGGTGGTCTAGTGGTTAAGACTCTATGTACCCAATACAAGAGATGCGGGTTTGATCCCTGGTGAGGGAACTAGGATCCCACATGCTGCGTGACAAAAAAAACGTTATCTATATTTGGAAAAAGGAAAGGCCAAATTACTTTTTAAAAATTAATCTAAAAAAGATAGGTGTCTTTCTCTGAAGGATGATTGCAGCTTTTTAGGAGGATTTATCAACATCTTATTACTTAAAAATGAGATGGAGTAGTGAGGGGGTAAGGAAATGCTTAAGAGCAAGTGGAAGAGATGGACTAGAAGACAGCTGAAATTTCAGTTTCTCACTAGTCTTAAACCATCATTTGAAACAGCAGCACAACAAATAGGGTTGGTGCTTTTGTATTGGGTTAAGTGGAGCATCTTTTAAAGACCATTAGTAATTTTGAATCTTGTTTTTTTTCCTACAACATGTCAGCATTAAGGGCATAAACATGGAACAATATGAAGTAACACATTTAATGTTGATCTTAAATGTTATAAAAGGAGTTGCTGGTAAAAGCAACTATTAAACTATTTTTAATAAACATAGTTAATATGGTAAGTTACGATTTTTCTAAAGGAAAGGGAGCTCATATCTCTACTAAGAGTTAGAAAACAGATCAGGGACTCACAAAGTTATTAGTGTTCACTTTTGAGCTCTACCAGAGGAAGAAAATACATAGTTTTCTTAGCTATGCCAGTCAACACACGCACCATTGATGTAACCTGTAAAGCTATTTAGATTTTCAGGTGATGCTAAGTCAACTAGACTCTCCAATGAAAATGGATGACTTCCAAATGAACTAATGAAAGATACTGTATTTTTGATTATCTGTTTAACCATGATTTGGAACAGTAGTGGAAGAATGATGAAAGTTGACAACATGCACACTGAATTGAATATAGGCTTTTTAAAGATAACTTTTTATTTTTTCCAGTGGAAGCATTTGCAATTATATTGAAAATTGATAGTTAAAATATTTCTGGATATTATCTATCTCAAAGTTTTGACTGTGCGTTTGTAGTTAACTGCTTTAAAAAGCTCTTTTTCAGGGATAATTGTAGCATTGATTCTTATTCTGCTCTACACCTATTTGTTAGTATTGTTTGACTAACACTGCAAAAAAAAAAAGTTGAAAGGCATATGGCAGTTGATTAATGAGTATCAGTTAACTAAAAATGCTTACTTGAAAGCTAAAATCATTGCTGTACTTCCCCATTTACTTTCCTAATTGCTAAATGGTTTATTTAGGATTTGGCTATAGAAAATTGACTTTAGCGACTAAAAGATATTCATACATTTCTGAAGAAATTTGATTTTGGATGACAGTATCTTTTTTTGGTCAATTTTACAGTTCATTCTGAATCTAGACTTGCTCAACCTAATCAAGTTTCTGTACAGCCAGAAGCTACACAGGTAAGACTGAAATATTTTTGCAGTTTTTGTTTTTAATCAGTTCTTTGGTCTCTTTCTTAACTAGCTTATGAAAACCAGGTGTGAGTGTGATCATTGTCAAGTCTGGCATGAGTAGCTATCAAATTTTATTTCTATGTTTACATTTATTTTTCCTTTAATGAACTAATAAAAACAATTTATTTGTTAATCCTGTGGTTTTTAATTATAATGAGGTTTTAAAATTTCAAACTGAGAATTTGAGATGACATAGTTTAGATTTCATAATTTAGTATAGATATTATCTACATTTATAGGGAACTTTGTAACTGGGCTTGGGTTTATTAACTTTGACCTTAATAATATATGTATTTTTCCAGTTGTTAGGTTTTATAGTCTCTTTAACATGAATGTCTGTTTCTTAGCCCTGTATGTAATGAAGTTAGTTTATAACAGAATGAAGCTTTGATTTCTTTACTTGTTAGGTTCCTTTGGTTTCATCCACAAGTGAGGGATATACAGCATCTCAGCCCTTGTACCAACCTTCTCATGCTACTGAGCAGCGGCCACAAAAAGAACCGATTGATCAGATTCAGGCAAGTTGTGTTACTAGGTCATATAAACTTGATGAGGCACTTGAATTGGTGGAGGCAAATAACTGTTAATACAGTATCTCTTTGTTTTGGACCTAACTCATTCACTATATTATTTTTATTTCATAAGATAGTTGAGTTCATTAACGTATGTATGGATCTTAGTTTACCACTAAAGTGCATCTATTCACTTTGTGTTTAGGCAACGATCTCTTTAAATACAGACCAGACTACAGCATCATCATCCCTTCCTGCTGCTTCTCAGCCTCAAGTGTTCCAGGCTGGGACAAGCAAACCTTTACATAGCAGTGGAATCAATGTGAATGCAGCTCCATTCCAATCCATGCAAACGGTAAGCAGATTAAGTCAGTTGACATTAAGTGCCTGGTGTGTACTATCTTCTTGGTAGAGTCTCAGCAAAAAGTCACAAAAACTTTGTGCTTGAGTCTGCATCTACTGTAACTTTAGATTATGTTTAATTGAACATGAAACTCATTTTTTTCTGTTCACAGAGATGAACTTGAATCATCTTGTTTTGTAGTTTCACCCTTTAAAATAACAGAATTTCAAATTTGAACAAAGTAGACTGATATATATCATTGGTCTTCCCTTGTGGCACAGTGGTAAAGAATCTGCCCCGCAATACAGATGTGTGGTTTTGGTCCCTGGGTCAGAAAGATCTATGAAGAAGGAAATGGCAGATCACTCCAGTATTCTTGCTTGGAAAATCCCATGGATAGGAGCCTGGTGGGCTACAGTTCATGGGGTCCCAAAGAGTCGGACATGGTGGAGCATACACACAACACAGATCATTACCTAGAGATTGTTTACACTTTGTCATATTTACTGAGTCTTTTAATTTCTGAATTATATCTCAGAGTAATAGATGTTATGATACTACACTTTGGTTCTTCAGTGAGCATCTCTAAATCCCAGGATTTCTAGAAAATAATGATGACGAAAATACCGTGATCAATGGAATATAGCTAAAACAGTGCTCACAGGAAAATTCATAGTTAAATGCTTAAAATACTAATTTTCAATTAAAGTATAATGAAATATTCAACTTAAAGTTCATAGATTTAATTTATCTAAGTGATAGTGTATCAGGGGTTTGCATTTTTTAAGATTTCTCATTTATAATAGCATTTCAAAGGATTCTGATCCTGTGTCTTCTCAGATTTTTAATCCCTATTTATACTCTGCTAAAAAGTGCTCTGTGACGTGTATGTGTATTTTCCAACACTGAAGTGCATTAACTGAGAAACGTGTGTGTGTGTGTGTGTATGAGACAGAGAGAAATAAATGTCTTGGGACTTTTGTGANCTGCTAAAAAGTGCTCTGTGACGTGTATGTGTATTTTCCAACACTGAAGTGCATTAACTGAGAAACGTGTGTGTGTGTGTGTGTGTGTGTGTGTGTGTGTGTGTATGAGACAGAGAGAAATAAATGTCTTGGGACTTTTGTGATGCTTGTTGTTTACATCTCAGTTAAGATCAGCATGGAGATCTGCCATGTTAAAAGTAGGAAAATGATTAGCATAAAGGGAAGAACTAATCATTTACTTTATTTACTTATAGGTGTTCAATATGAATGCCCCAGTTCCTCCTGTTAATGAACCAGAAACTTTAAAACAGCAAAATCAGTATCAGGCCAGTTATAACCAGAGCTTTTCCAGTCAGCCTCATCAAGTAGAACAAACAGAGCTTCAGCAAGAACAGCTTCAAACAGGTAGGAAAACCACTGTTGGTCAGTGAGTTTTCATAATAGCTTATGTCATTGGTGATTTTAGTGGAATTAAACTTGTTATTTGAATTAGGATCGACTTTGTTTTTAATTGCTAATTAATTGAAGCCTGGTAGCATGATATCTGGCAGCAAGTCAGTTATACAAAGTTAAGCAGTAAAGGCATGGTAAGGCTACATTTAGTAGACTAGGTTAAAACAAAGTCCTTGCCAGGAAATAAGCTCATAATTTGGCCAGTAACCATATCTCTCACAATAGTAGGTTTCTTATATTTGTAAGACATAAATATATATATTTTTTTAGGTCTTTGCTTATTTAATTCAAATAATTAGAGATTTAATTTGAATCCCACACAAACTAGTAAACTTGACTGATGTGAATAACTCTTCTGATTTCTTGACAAATTTGGGTCAACAATAATTTTTCTTACATATCCCTGTGGTAGTTAGCATCACTAATCAGTAGAGTTTGAATCAACCATAGTCTGATAGAAACTTGGCAGTTATGCAATCTGTGCTTCTGAATGATAAAATTGGACTTCTCATTCTCAGGCTCCTTTAATTATTCAGTGCCACGTTAAAGGCATANGGTAGTTAGCATCACTAATCAGTAGAGTTTGAATCAACCATAGTCTGATAGAAACTTGGCAGTTATGCAATCTGTGCTTCTGAATGATAAAATTGGACTTCTCATTCTCAGGCTCCTTTAATTATTCAGTGCCACGTTAAAGGCATACCTTGAGGAGATTGCAGGTTTGGTTCCAGACCACTGCAATAAAGCAAATACCTCAATAAAGTGAGTCATGAATGTTTTGGTTTCCTAGTACATATAAAAATTCTCTTAACACTATACTATAGTCTGTTAAGTGTGCAGTAATAGCATCATGCCTAAAAAACAGTGTACATGCCTTAATTAAAAAATATTGCCCCAAAATGCTAACCATCCTCCAAGACCTCACTTGAGTTATAACATCAAAGATTGCTGACGCAGATCACCGTAACTTATCTAATAATGAAACAGTTTGAAATATTGCGAGAATTACCAATATGTGATTTATCATATTGATAAATTTATCAATTTGATTTATCATTTGATTTGGTTAGTTTTGCCTTTTGTGCCAGTTGAGTTCAAGCTCTTATATTCTACTCAACTTCACTAATTGACTATGAAGCATTGATGCTAGATAATCTTTTTTTACCATGTCAAAATATATGTTATCAATGAAAATTAACTTCAAAACATTTACAGATATTTTCAATACAAAATAAATCAGCCCATATGCTTTGCTCAAATACATCCACACTACCACTGCAATCTAGGCAGCCATCAACTTTTATCTAGAATATTGCAACTCTCTCCCTTGACTCTTATGTTAGCCCAATCTGTTTTCCACACAGTAGCTAGAGTGATTTTAAAATGTAAATCAGATGTCTCTCTTCCTGTTCAGAGCCTCCCAGTGACTTTCAATTATATTTAGAAAAGAAACCCAGTCTTTACCTTATACGAGATCCATGATCTAGGCCCCTACCTTGATCCTGTTGTATGTTCTATTTTCTTCGTTATGTGCCCAAATAGCCACAGACACAAATTCTCTTCTTTCTTTAATGTAAAGAAAACGTCCTTTATGCTTTGTTTTCTTTCTGCCTGAAACTTTATTCCACTGTTTGCATAGCTTGCTTTGTGACTTTTAAGCCTGTGCTCAGATACCGTCTTCACAGAGACCTCCCTTCATCGCCTTGTCCAAATATAATATGCTTACTTTNATTCTCTTAACACTATACTATAGTCTGTTAAGTGTGCAGTAATAGCATCATGCCTAAAAAACAGTGTACATGCCTTAATTAAAAAATATTGCCCCAAAATGCTAACCATCCTCCAAGACCTCACTTGAGTTATAACATCAAAGATTGCTGACGCAGATCACCGTAACTTATCTAATAATGAAACAGTTTGAAATATTGCGAGAATTACCAATATGTGATTTATCATATTGATAAATTTATCAATTTGATTTATCATTTGATTTGGTTAGTTTTGCCTTTTGTGCCAGTTGAGTTCAAGCTCTTATATTCTACTCAACTTCACTAATTGACTATGAAGCATTGATGCTAGATAATCTTTTTTTACCATGTCAAAATATATGTTATCAATGAAAATTAACTTCAAAACATTTACAGATATTTTCAGTACAAAATAAATCAGCCCATATGCTTTGCTCAAATACATCCACACTACCACTGCAATCTAGGCAGCCATCAACTTTTATCTAGAATATTGCAACTCTCTCCCTTGACTCTTATGTTAGCCCAATCTGTTTTCCACACAGTAGCTAGAGTGATTTTAAAATGTAAATCAGATGTCTCTCTTCCTGTTCAGAGCCTCCCAGTGACTTTCAATTATATTTAGAAAAGAAACCCAGTCTTTACCTTATACGAGATCCATGATCTAGGCCCCTACCTTGATCCTGTTGTATGTTCTATTTTCTTCGTTATGTGCCCAAATAGCCACAGACACAAATTCTCTTCTTTCTTTAATGTAAAGAAAACGTCCTTTATGCTTTGTTTTCTTTTTGCCTGAAACTTTATTCCACTGTTTGCATAGCTTGCTTTGTGACTTTTAAGCCTGTGCTCAGATACCGTCTTCACAGAGACCTCCCTTCATCGCCTTGTCCAAATATAATATGCTTACTTTGTTCATTCACTTACCCTACTCGGTGTTTTCCTTAATCTCCTATTACCTGAAATAATATAGATGTTTTTACTTGTGTGTATATTTTATTCACTTATTATTTCCTACTATTAAAACTTCCTTATGGGCAAGAAACTATCTCATCCCTTGTGTCTGGGACCTGGCTTGGCATGTTGAGGGCGTTAAACAATATTTGTTGATTAAGTCAGTGTATCCCATCATTTTAGAAGTTTTTTTTTTTTTAATATTTATTTGGCCACACCAGGTCTTAGATGTGGCATTCTTTAGTGGCAACATGTTGGATCCAGTTCTCTAACCAGGGGGCAAACCCTGGCCCCCAACATTTGGAGCATGGCATCTTAGCCACTGGGCCACCAGGAAAGTCCCCCATCATTTTGGAAGTTTTGAATTAGTATCTCATCAACAATGGCATTAAAAAAAAGATCTGGCAAGAATATATGACTTTTTTTTTATGGACTGAAAGTGCGTGCTTATGCTTTATGTGTACTTAACTAGGATCTTTAAAATAAAGATCACACTTTAATTGTTCTGCTTTGAGTTTCTTGCAGTGAGATTTGACCAAGGCTAATAAAGTTCTTGCTGACAAAGTCGAAAATTCACTTCTTCTGACCATTTTCTACTTGAGTATGAATGAATCTTTTTATTAAAAAAAAATTTTTTTTTGGCCACACCATGTGGTATGGCAAGATCTTAGTTCCCTCACTAGGGGTCAAACCCGTGTCCTGACCACTGGACTGCCAGGGAATTTCCTGAGTGAATCTTTATAGATAGAAAATGTTACTGGTACTTGTGATATTTGCTTTATAATTATGTTTTGAGAATGTAGTAAAAGATAATTTGAAAGATCACAGGTGTATTTGGTCCATTACATAGTTCAAAAAAGAGCCTTTTCTTCCTAGGCATTCTCTAGCTTTTTCATTGCAAAATAGCATTCTGAGAACTCATAAACATGAATTTCTTGAAGATACAAAGTAGGTCAGATAAATTTTCAAGACTCACATTACCTTGTTTCTCTGCCCAAACATACGAGATTTGGGCTGACTGGAGGCTGCTGACTTTTTCTTCCTTGAGTATGGCCCTTCCTTTGGTCTATACTTTCCTTACCTCCCAAAGTTACTGTTCGCATTGTTTTTTCTCTCCTGTGAATTATGATCATTGGGGTAATACCAGGAATGTACCTTGCTATTTTATTTTTGAAGGTTTCTAGATTTTAGGCTTCTCCCCATTGTGGAAGGCAGAGGGATCCAAGGTATAATAGTATGGACAACCTTCCATATTAGAATACTTCCATACTTCCAGTAGTAGAACCTTCACTTCAGGGGGTTAAGTGCCAGTATGAGTACTATTTAATTCTTTTCTAAATTGGCTGTGCATTGAAAATACTTGAAATGTACTCAAGTATTATGACAGGGTATATGTTGAAGGCCTCTGCTGATTTATCTTTGTAATTGAGTATTCTAGCTATGGCTGCTTAGCTATGGGAAGGTATGTTTTTGTATGTTTTAACAAATATCAAGGGAAATTTAGAGGAATAAGAAAACTAGCAATAGGAGCTTTATTAGAATGAAAAGAACTAATTAAATGGTACAGAATATAAATATTTCAGTACATAAAGTCTTTTGGTTATTGTGGGTCATTTGTGCTATACAGAGGTGCCTCTCAGAAGATGTGTAAATAATACAGCCTTTCAAGTCATTTGGAAGGATAAAATGGTGTGCTTTCACACACAGTGTGCTCTCAGAGGTTTGGAATTATTGTTGGAGAATTTCATTCTCTTAGCTTAGTACAGGGGTAGGTGCAAGACGGGGATTTCATTAACGTGTAGTTTTCTCTGTTATTAATATGAAAATTTAAGGACAGAATTAAACTTTGAGGAGACTGTAAGAAATTTCTTAAGCGAGAAAGCATATAGGAAATCAGGCAAACTGTAATGAGCTGTGTGTGTATCTGGGTGTGTGTATACATGTATATATATATATTTTTCTTTCTGTTATAGTGGTTGGCACTTACCATGGTTCTCAGGACCAGCCCCATCAAGTGACTGGTAACCACCAGCAGCCTCCTCAGCAGAACACTGGATTTCCACGTAGCAGTCAGCCCTATTACAACAGTCGTGGTGTGTCTCGTGGAGGTTCCCGTNTATATTTTTTTCTTTCTGTTATAGTGGTTGGCACTTACCATGGTTCTCAGGACCAGCCCCATCAAGTGACTGGTAACCACCAGCAGCCTCCTCAGCAGAACACTGGATTTCCACGTAGCAGTCAGCCCTATTACAATAGTCGTGGTGTGTCTCGTGGAGGTTCCCGTGGTGCTAGAGGCTTGATGAATGGATACAGAGGACCTGCTAATGGATTCAGAGGTAAAGACAAAAACTCCAAAAAGAAAGTTCATATTTTTTTCTGATTTGCACAGTATATAGAAATATATCCTGTTTTTTATGAAAAAATTGTATCTCTCTGCATTAACTTCTTATGTACAGTGTAAACTTTTTTTCTGGTACGTGTTGATAAGAGTTATTTAAGTTGGCAGAATTGGGACTATTTTCTATGTATTAAACCCATATCTACCACTGTCCTGTAAAGGATAGTGCTTTCTATAAATTACGAGACCTTATGGAGATTTGTTTTTTGTCTGTGTATGTGCAAGGATGGGTAACTGCTTCATCTTCTAAGGCAACAGACAAATTAGATCAGGGTAGGAAATTAGAAATTAGTTTGAATAACTAGCATGGCTTAACAGTTTTTCAGTTCTTCCTTGGTCAGTAGTGAGAAGATAAAAACTCCTTAAGAAGATAACAACAACAAAAAAATTTTTGTTTTTTTTCTTGTCCTAAATTTTAGGAGGATATGATGGTTACCGCCCTTCATTCTCTACTAACACTCCAAACAGTGGTTATACACAATCTCAGTTCAGTGCTCCCCGGGAGTACTCTGGCTATCAGAGGGTAGGTGAAATTGTTTAAAAATATAAATCTGACCTAAGTACCACAATGATAGGGACTAATGTAGTTGCTTGACGAACTAGAGTAAGTAATTTGGGGCTAATTTTGAACCTCTGTACAAGATAATTCTTTGTGGAGAATGATGACTTTTGCTTTTCTTAGCACTCAATATAGGGATTCATTTAATAAAGTCTGATAAACATAATGACTTTTATGAGCAAAGAAGTGTATCTTGTTGATCTTGAAAATTAGAGAAGTACTGTTACAGAATATCTTATAGCAATGCTATGTTTAAATGTCTAAATGAATAACAGAATTTTGTATGCTATGAAAGACTATAAGAATAGAGTAAGCATTAAAAATTACCTTTTCCTCAGTACTAACTAGCTTGTCTTTTAGGATGGATATCAGCAGAATTTCAAGCGAGGCTCTGGGCAGAGTGGACCACGGGGAGCCCCACGAGGTAATATTTTGTGGTGGTGATCCTAGCTCCTAAGTGGAGCTTCTGTTCTGGCCTTGGAAGAGCTGTTCATAGTCTGCATGTAGGTTACATGTTAGGAATACATTTATCATTTCCAGAGTTGTTGCTAGGGATTAAATGAAATGCTCTGTTTCTAAAACTTATCTTGAACCCAAATTTAATTTTTTGAATGATTATCCCTGTTACTATATAAACTGTCTTGAAAACTAGAACATTTCTCCTCCTCAGAAAGTGTTTTTCCAACTGCAAATTATTTTTCAGGTCCTAAAACCTGCTAAATGTTTTTAGGAAGTACTTACTGAAAACATTTTTGTAAGACATTTTTGGAATGAGATTGAACATTTATATAAATTTATTATTCCTTTTTCATTTTTGAAACATGCTTATTATATTTTAGGGCCAGAAACCCTTTAATGGCCGGATAAGCCATAGTGACATTTAGAGAACCATTTAGAAGTGATAGAAAATTGAAATTTCAGTGACTTTTGGACCACTGTTAGTGTTATAAGTGTCATTATTTCTGACTTTTAAACAAAGCCTCCAAATTCATAACCAACTTGCAGAACTATACTTAAAAATTACAGGTTTTAAGAGTTTTTTTGTCTCTTAATATAGGAAAACTACTTCCTATTTGAGTAGGAAGTCAATCTGTGTAACAATTAGAGGTAGCATTTCATATGATCTGAAGTTCTAAATGGTTCTCTGATTTGAGGGAAGTTGAATTGATTTCCTCTAGATATTGGCCATAATATGTATACAAATGTATATTAAGGAGGAATTACAAAATTCTTTAATTTCAATGCTAGTAGAAACTGGCCAGCAAAAAAGGTGCATTTTTTTTAAAAATTATGGATCACTTGGGAATTACTGACTTGAAGTATCAAAGGATATTTGCATGTGAATGTGGGTTATGTTCTTTCTCACCTTGTAGCATATTCAATGAAAGTTGAGTTAAATGGTAGCTAAAAAATCTGTTTTAACAGCATGTAAAAAGTTACTTTATGTGTTACAAGTCATTATACAATTTTGAATGTTATGTAGTTTCTTTATAACAGTTTAGGTAATAAGGTCTGTTTTTCATTCTGGTGCTTTTATTAATTTTGATAGTATGATGTTATCTGAAATGTAAGCTAGCGTGTATACTAGAATGTAAGCTCCACGAGAGCAGGTACTTTGTCTGTCTTCACTGCTGTATCTATTTCCAACGCCTGATGACAGTGCCTGGCACATAGTAGGCACTCAATAAATACTTGTTGAATGAATGAATGAATGAGTACTGGTGGAATACTCCATTAGCTCCATTCTTCTTTTAACTAGAGAACATGAGCAAATTTGCACGTGGCAACTTCCAGGACAGGTGAAACTTGAACACTGAAGAATTGACCTGTTAAACCTAATAATGTGACAAGCTGCCCACATGCTTCTTGACTTCAGATGAAAATCTGCTTGAAGGCAAAACAAATAATATTTGAAAGAAAAACCAAATGCCATTTTTGTCTTCTAGGTCGTGGAGGGCCCCCAAGACCCAACAGAGGGATGCCGCAAATGAACACTCAGCAAGTGAATTAATCTGATTCACAGGATTATGTTTAATCGCCAAAAACACACTGGCCAGTGTACCATAATATGTTACCAGAAGAGTTATTATCTATTTGTTCTCCCTTTCAGGAAACCTATTGTAAAGGGACTGTTTTCATCCCATAAAGACAGGACTACAATTGTCAGCTTTATATTACCTGGATATGGAAGGAAACTATTTTTACTCTGCATGTTCTGTCCTAAGCGTCATCTTGAGCCTTGCACATGATACTCAGATTCCTCACCCTTGCTTAGGAGTAAAACATAATATACTTTAATGGGGTGATATCTCCATAGTTATTTGAAGTGGCTTGGATAAAGCAAGATTGACTTCTGACATTGGATAAAATCTACAAATCAGCCCAAGAGTCATTAAATGGTAACTGACAAAACTAAAATATTTCCCTTCAAAGGAAGATGGAAGGAGTGGAGTGTGGTTTGGCAGAACAACTGCATTTCACACCTTTTCCACTTAAATTGGAGCACTGAATATTTAGATGCATACCAAATTATGCATGGGTCCTTAGTCACATATACAAGGCTGGGTACCAGCCTTAGGCTTTGACACGGCACTGTTCATCCTCTGGCCA
The DNA here is from genome assembly GCA_006410875.1 of Neotragus pygmaeus. Taxonomy (NCBI): domain Eukaryota; kingdom Metazoa; phylum Chordata; class Mammalia; order Artiodactyla; family Bovidae; genus Neotragus; species Neotragus pygmaeus. The sequence goes on along the minus strand of SJYV01008417.1, from coordinate 1,017,046 downwards.
GACAACTTTGTTTTAAGACACATGTAAATTGCTTTTTAACAGCTGATACTGTATAAGACAAAGCCAAAATGCAAAATTAGGCTTTGATTGGCACTTTTGAAAAATATGCAACAATTAAGGGATGTAATCTGGATGGCCGCTTCTGTACTTAATGTGAAATATTTAGATACCTTTCAAACACTTAACAGTTTCTTTGACAATGACTTTTGTAAGGATTGATAGTATATATCATTCCTTATGACGTACATTGTCTGTCACTAATCCTTGGATCTTGCTGTATTGTCACCTAAATTGGTACAGGTACTGATGAAAATCTAATGGATAATCATAACACTCTTGGTTACATGTTTTTCCTGCAGCCTGAAAGTTTTTACAAAGACATCAAATGCCTGCTGCTGCCACCCTTTTAAATTGCTATCTTTTGAAAAGCACCAGTATGTGTTTTAGATTGGTTTCCCTATTTTAGGGAAATGACAGTCAATAGTTTCACTTCTGATGGTATAAGCAAACAAATAAAACATGTTTATAAAAGTTGTATCTTGAAACACTGGTGTTCAACAGTTAGCAGCATACGTGGTTCACTCCATGCAGTTTAGTGTTACAAATTTTATGGTTATCTCCAGCAGCTATTTCTACAGTACTTGCACTTATCTTTTGTCTAACCCTAACTGAATTATCTGTTTCACATGGAGGTATTTATATTCAAAGTGGTGATTCCCTCCCATAGATATATAGGGAGAGTCCCAAGTCTGATGACGGTGGACAGTTTAGTAATTTATGTACGATGTTGAAATTTGTGCTAGCAGTTGGAGCACTAGTTCTTTGTGCCTATGAACTTAATGCTGCTTGTTGTATCCCACTTTGACTTCATGGGGAATTAATCCCACCTTATACTAAGCAAAGGCTACTAAGTTAATGGTATTTTCTGTGCAGAAATTGAATTTAGTTTTCAGCCTTTAGCTAAGGACTTTTTCCAGTAGGTGCTCAGCTACTTAAACCCATAAAACTATTCTCAAACATTCATCATTAGACAACTGGAGTTTTTGCTGGTTTTGTAACCTTCTAAAATGGATAGGCTATTGAACATTCCACATTCAAAGTTTTGTAGGGTGGTGGGGAAGGGGGGAATCTTCAATGTTTATTTTAAAATAAAAGTTCTTGACTTTTCTCATGTGTGGTTGTGGTACATCATATTGGAAGGGTTATGTTTACTTTTGCAAATAAGTATTTCTTCTGCTAGCACCTCCCCTTGTGTGCTTTAAATGACATCTGCCTGGGATGTACCACAACCATATGTTTGCTTTATTTTAGGCGGATAGATAAAATATTTGTGGTTTACTGGGTAATCCCTAGATGATGTGTGCTTACAATCTTTCTATATATAAAACTAACTTTGCTATCTGTGTAGAAAATAATTTCATGACATTTAAAATCAGAATTGAAATAAGTTCTTTATACGGTGATATCTATGAATCAGTTCAGAGATGGGATGGGGGAGAAATGCCTTCTAGGTTTCAAACTTCTATCGATCTATCAGATTTTGTGAATGTGTAAAGGTATTAGTAGTTTTATTTCTTATGTATGTTTTTAAAAGAATCGTTTGTTCTTTTTGAGATATACCTTTTTTTTGGGCATTCTACCATTGTAGTCTAAATCTAAAACTTATGCCTCAATTCAGACTATATTTTTTAAAGGAGTGCCTCTCTATGGGGCAGAGAACTTTTTAAAAAGTCCCATTAAGATCTGAGTCTTGGTACTAAGTGTTCTGTATAATTCGTGGATGCTTGATGCTTGTCCTCCCTGCAGGAGGCCTTGCGTGGGCAAATGCATCTTCTAGCAGAGTTGAAAAGAGATGGTTGTCACATGTGGCACTGTGGCTTGGTATAGCAAGATGTCATATATAAAGTACTTTCATTTAAATGCACAGTATCAATCATCTCATATGGATAATGAGACTTCTGCTTTAAAGCTTTAAGGTACAGTGTCATTGATTACTTTGGCTAGGGCAATTTTATTTTCAGATCTTAATATCCCTAAAGAATATTACTGAAAGAGGTTTTCTGGTCATCGTTATCTTCATATTAAAACAAAATCCATTAAGTATTTTTAATCAGCTAGCTTCTGCTGTTCTTTAACCTCCTATGTACATATATGACTCCGTGATGGGGCAGACGTCACTTAGAGACATGAGAATGTGTATTTATTCTCAGAAGGTTAATTAACAGATGTTCTGTTAACAACCAGTTCATAAAATGTAGAAAGTAGTTGAATATTCAGCTCCTAAGTGTCTTAGGAAATTTGTATTATTCATTATATTTTCAATAATATATCTTAGGGGGAATGGGATACAGGTAAGCACAAAGTTAAAACCCATCATTTCATCTTTTAAGTTTCTGAATCTCATCCCATTTGAGTTCTTATTAAGCACTCTTTGAAGTTTTATTGACTGTAAATTATATTTAAAAAATCAGTATTGCTCTTAAGCTTATTATCCCTTCTAAAGAGTTAATGGGGGGAGGGAAAACCCTCAGGAATATGAAAATAATTTGTTAAGGCTCATTCTATACCGTTTCCCATTTTGAATTTTACAAAAATACTGGAAAAGACTAGTGAATGTTTTAAATTACATTAGATTAAATCATATTAAAACCTGATACCTTAATTGTCCTTGAGTGAAGTTTGCTTTAGTTGTTTATACCACTGAGCAAAGTTCTAAGTGAAGAAGTGCTATTTATGAGAAGAAAGGAAAAACCTTAAATTTCTGTTAGCCTCACCTTGTTAGACTACTACAATTCTTCTCAGTTGGAATCTTAATACCTTAAACAGCCGTTCTGAAGCCTAATCCAGTCTCATGCAGAAGACTGGCTCCTTGAGTATGTAAGTAGTGAAAGATAACCTGATTCAGTGAAGGCAGTTTTTACTGTTCTTTTAGTACTGGTTTTCCATTAGTTATTTAGATTAGGGAGTCACTATATTAAGTCAGTACACCAAAGCTTCATTCAGCAAATTTGGGCCCTCTTTGTCAGGTCACCATTCCAAGCACTAAGCATTCCACTGTGACAGAATCACTGGTTCCTGCCCTCATCAGTCTGATCAAAGATGTTGATGTGATGATACTAAAATACAGCAAAAGCCATGATGCAGCAACATGGTTGATGATAGATATTAAGGCTGTGATAGGATATGACCTAGTCAAAATGATCAGGAAAGACATTTTTGATGTAAATAGTTAAGACTTGAAGGATGAGAAGTAGTAAACTGGTGAAGAACGGGAGCGAACTGCATGTCCAAGTCCAATCTCCAGTGACTGAAAAACTGGCTAGAATGAAGTATAGGTTTTTATAGAGCTAGAGAGGCTGAAGCAACAGGTACTAAGAACAGCTTTGTAGTTCTAATCCATGGTAAGTTTTGTCTCTTGGGAGTTGGAAACTGGTAAGTTTTAAGCTGTGTGTATAGTGGTTGGGATTGGGGGAGGAGAGGATGATGGGTCACCTAATAAAATTGGCATTTAATAACACTCAAGGCAGGGTGTTTCCTGGCAGTCCAGTGGCAAAAGCAAAAACGACAGTGTTGAGAGCAAAATATGGTGCAAGAAGAGATAAATTACTGTAGCCGGTGTAAGAAATGATTACAACATAAATAGTGCAGGGTGGTTGTGAATGGGTTCTACACATTTCTTTCTATCTGGCCACTGCTCAGTATCCTTTACTGAGTTTTCCAGGATTTGGTTGCAGACTTCATCCCTAGCTAACATTCTTCCCTAGTTGATCTTAACCAGTCCCATTACTGACTACAGTCATCATTTTAGTCACTCAGAAGTATTTCTAGGTCCCAAACTCAAACACACCCAAACTTCGTGTCTTGATATTGAATGCTTTGAGTATTTCAGATATATCTGTTCATGAACGTATATCCAGTTGCTCAGGGCAAAATACCTTGATATCATTGGTTTTCTTTCATACCTTGTGTCTATAGTCCTTAAGCAAATGCATATGATTCTACCTTAAAAGTATATCCTAAGTCAGCACTTGTGACCACCAGCACTATCAGAACAGGTAACAGCAGTAGCTTATCATGGTTCTGTTTCTATTCTTCCTCTCCTGTAGTATAGTTTTCTTGCATAGCAGTCAGATTGAGCCTTAGAGGGCAAATCAGGTTTTGTCACTTCCCTGTTATTTAGATTCCAGTAGTTTCCCTAGAAACCATGCCACACCTAGAATCCTAAATCTGGCCCATGTGCCTAGTGTGTCAGGCCTAATCTCCTACCGTTTTCTCACTTGCTTACTGTACTCTGGCCACAGTGAATGCTTTTGCTGAGACTTTCACCGTCCTGGAAACTTCNCAGTAGTTTCCCTAGAAACCATGCCACACCTAGAATCCTAAATCTGGCCCATGTGCCTAGTGTGTCAGGCCTAATCTCCTACTGTTTTCTCACTTGCTTACTGTACTCTGGCCACAGTGAATGCTTTTGCTGAGACTTTCACCGTCCTGGAAACTTCATGTGTGGAAAGCTTTCCACTCAACTGTTAAAAAGAATGTTAAGGCTCCTTTTTAAATTAAGGTCTTTGCTCCAGGTCACCATTTCACAGTCCTTCCATGTCTTCTATGTGTGTTAGTTTTTACTCACTGGATACTTTTTTCTGAACACCTTTTTTTTTACCTAGACTGTTAAACCAAGAGGGATAGGAAAATTTTGATCACTTTATCTCGTCCAGCATATTGACATTTTTTTGAAGGAATTATGAAATTATGGTTGTTGGACCTCATGGGTGGTGCTGATTACATTAGGTTTGTAGCTACAGAATTATTTTGTTTGACGAAGGAGTTTAAGGTATAAAGGGAAATTAGTTTGGCTGAGAAAAGTTGAGAAGAATGTGTTTAATTCAACGTTCTGACCCCCAAAATTCATGACTATGGCCTTTAAAGTCAACTGCTTGACACTTCGCTTGGGGGTGGAGTAGAGGGAAGTAACCAAACAGCAGACCCCCAGAGCTGGTTTTCCTAAGAACTCCAGCGTTTGGCAGCCGGTACAGGCCTAAAGAGCCTGCAAAGTACAGCGGCAATAATAGTGGGTAGAAAATGGAATCCCAGACAAAAACCTACGAGGTCATGACTGAGGATGAGGAGGGTCAAGTGAGCTGAACGAGAAAGGTCTGCTGATTGAGTTTCCCTATCTTGTCACATTAGGACGTTATTTAAAATAAGAGGACTCAAAATTATGCGCACATCTTGGGAGCCAGTCATCTCGCATAACCAGGCTAATACTCAAAACCTGGGCCTGTCTGGGACCCGAGCTAGGCCCACTCAGTGACAGGCCATGCGGGTGCGAGCATCTTATTCTGCCCTCCGTAGCCGCGGTATCTTAATTCTGACCTGAAGAGGCAAACGACTCCCAGCATCCCTGCTACAGCCCGCAATGAAACCGTACAGCCGCGGTTGCTACAGCTCCGCCCCGCGGGTTCTGACGTCATCACTCAGCGTCCGGGTTGAAAAGGTCCCCTCTTGCCGTCGCCGCTCCCTTAGTGCGCCGGCGCACGCCCCGCCCTCAAGCCTGCGAGTGAGACGCGCGTCGCGGAGGGGTGATCTGTGAGAGCTGGCGCCCAGGCATCCGCTACGCTGCCCCCGCCTCTTCCGCAAAAGTTCGGTGTCCCCACGTGCTTCCGCTTTGCTGCTGGCTGGAGTCCGCCGGGCTCGGGGCACAGGTATCCTTCACGGGATGGCTGGGGGCGGGTGCCGAGGTCGGCGTCGGCGTCCTTTTTGGGCCCAATAAGACGCTCCAGGACAAAAGCTTTGCATTAGTGCTGGTGCCCGACACATGCCGACTGCCGCTCCATCAGGACTGCCGCCTCATCTGGGTGCTCTTAGATGACAGTTCCCTCTGCTTCTAAGCGCTCTTTCGGGTTGCGTGACTTGATCGCTTCCCTCGAGGGGCTCTAGTTGGGGTGGAGTGGGGTAGGTTGAGTGAGTGAATGACAACACTTTTCGGTTTCCGCGGAGCTTGTCCACAGTTCCTGATGGCAGCACCTGGCATTGAACCCAGGCAATCTCATTTCATCCAGATCCTCCCAAGCTACATCACTGGTAGCTACATCACTATGCTCATTTGTTTATACTCCGTATTCAGCAGGAACACTCAGGACTTTATTTTGTTTACCAGTGCACCTAGAATGATGCCTGGCGCATAGATAATATGATATTTGTTTGACTGATAGATGAATACTGAAAAATAACTATCTTTCTCTGCCATCAAGGCCTTCCTTATCCATTAAGCCTTCCTTGGCAACTGCAGCCCACAGTAGTCTCAGACTTTCACCTGTCTGTAGCAATTAGTTTTACATCTAATTTTATCTGCCTTTAGGCAGATTATCCCTCATTTATTTCTTTTAAATATTTTCTCTAAGGAAAATGAAAACTCTGAAGTCAGGACTTTATTTGGTACTTCTTCAGGGACTCCCACAGTAACTAGAACTAAAAGCAATAATTGGTTGTTGGTTGATGTGGTGGGGCTTTTTGTGTGGCTGGCAACTGAGCTCACAAGCTGGTTGGTGAACTGGAAACAGGTCAGACTTTAAACTCAGGAGGGCACCTGGATGTGAATCATGTCTACCATCATTCTTCTTCCTTGGTGGTATTTGAGTATTTATAATGGGTCTTTTATAAACTAAGAGCCATTGGTTGTGATATAGTGTTTTACAGTAAGAAAGAATTGCTAAAATCCATGTTTGGATTGAGAGTTTAGGAAGACAGTACAGAGTTAAGTTTCAGTTAAGGAGCTTTGTGTGCAGAATACAGCTAACACTGGAGAGTCTAAGTAACATGTCATTTCTGTTTTTAATTGTAGAACATAATTGATATTTCTGGTGTTTTTTGGTGTATCCATTATGATAATGATGCAGTGTTCTAGCATATGTAATCACAATAACTTGAAATCTCTTTGTACAGGCTTAGATATAGTTTTCCTTCCCTTGAGGAAGCAATTGTACGCATTCCATCATAGTAATATTCATTGATTTCTTCTTCTGATCTTGTTAGTAATATATGTGAATTAGAAAAAAAACCCCAAACTCCCCAAAACAAAAGAACAAAATAAGAATCATCCATTATCTCACTGTCCATTAATAATTACATTTCAGTTTTTTTAATGTGTATATAATGTATATACATATATACATATCTTGCCGTGTTATCCTCTAATAAGCATCTATATCCATATCTTTAGATAAATCTTGAAAGTGATTTTGAACAAACATTTTTGAAAACTTCTTTATTTTCCCATGTTTATATCATAGGTTTTAATTTTTTTTTTTTTAACATTGTTTCTGATTTTCAAAAAACCCCTCCAGAGGGGTGTGAATTGTAGCTTTCCATGCCTATGGGAACATTTTCTTCACCTTTCAAGCCTAAGTGAAGTGAAGGTTGCTCGGTTGTGTCCAACTCTTTGCCACCCCATGGACTACACAGTCCATGGAATTCTCTAGGTCAGAATACTGGAGTGGGTAGCCTTTCCCATCTCCAGGGGATCTTCCCAACCCAGGGATCAAACTCAGGTTTCCTGCATTGCAGGTGGATTCTTTATCAGCTGAGCCACTAGAGAAGCCCAAGAATACTGGAATGGGTAGCCTAACCTTTCTCCAGCAAATCTTCTTGACCCAGGAATCAAACCAGGGTCTCCTGCATTGCAGGAGGATTCTTTACCTAATGAGCTATCAGGGAACCCCAAGGGGACATACCTTGGGTCAACTATTTGATAATGTTTTTAAGCTAAATCTTAAATGGCTTATTATTAAGGCTATCAAAACAGCTGTTTCAAAACAATGTTATCAAGATGTCCTTGGCATTGTGATTAAGATTAAAAGCATGAAAATGTACAAAGGATACATAGCAAAGTCACACAGTTCTTTTAATCTATACGTTTCTTGAGGTATTTTTAGAAGTTCTGTTTCCTGATTTATTCTTCCTTCATCTCTTTTTTTTCTGAGCCTCAGTCATGCTATGATAGAGTCAGGTTACATGTTCGCAGGTAAAAGCCCAAGTTTCCTCATATAAAAAATTAGGCTGATGTCTTCCCTAGGGAGCTGTTTGAGGGTTAAAAAAATACTACTTATAAATGTGCGTAGTTCAGCTCCTGTCCCATAGGAGGCAGCCAGCTAATGGTTTTCACTCAGAACCTGGATGTTCCCGTCCAGTCGTGTTTCCTTTCCTTCTGTTTCAGTGATAATTTTTCACCATGCATCGGAAGAAAGTGGATAACCGAATCCGGATTCTCATTGAGAATGGGGTAGCTGAGCGGCAAAGGTCTCTTTTTGTTGTGGTTGGAGATCGAGGGAAGGATCAGGTAAGACCTGGTAAATGCTTCCTGACTTTGTGTCCTGTTCCAGAGAGTCAGCATGTTACAGACCATCTGAGGTTTTACACATACTGACATTAAGGTCTCTTTGGTTTTCTTTAAGTGAAAAGCCTAGTGGGAACATTCCTTTATTTCTTGAAAGTGATGAATACTCAGTATGTAGAGTTATTAGCAGATAGGTTAACAGCTTTTGATACTAAGCACAGGAGTAAGTGTATGTGCTTTGGTTTCTAGTCCCAACCTGAGCGCTGCTTGCCTTGTGGTCTTGGGCCTGGCCATCCCAGAGGTCTCTTTTGTCCCTAAGATTCTGTGGCTTTTTTCTTTGGCAGGTAGTCATACTCCATCACATGTTGTCCAAAGCAACTGTGAAAGCTCGGCCTTCGGTGCTATGGTGCTATAAGAAAGAGCTGGGCTTTAGCAGGTAAGTCGTGCCCGTTTGAGTGTCCCATCCCATTTCTCACCCTTGCTCCTTAGTTAAATGCCAGGAAATGATTCTTTGACCTAGGTTTTAAGGGATTGTTAGTAAAGGTGCTGTCTCTGAGGATACTTCCCAGTAGAGAAAATAATAGAACTGATATTCATTCTTCATTCCTGACAATAAATTTCAAAATCTTTTCATGCTTTTTTATGTCCCCAGCCCAGTTCCTTGCTTTCGGCATGCCATTTTTCTTCCTAGTTTTCTCAGCTGATCGAGGTCGTCTAATAATGCTGGTTCCACCTGATGCCTAATGCAGCAGCTTTTCTCTTCTTTTCAGAGCTCTTCTACTAGTGTGCTGTCTGACAATTGGCTGGTTCTTTTTTTTTTCAATTGTTGTACTTAAGACTTCTTATAGTAATTATGAGACCTCTAACACAAACATACTTAGGCACAAATGGGATCTACTGAAGTTCAGTCGACCCTTGAACAGTGTGGGTTTGAACTGCAGGACTCCACTTACATGTGGATGTGTTTCAGTAGTAAGCTCCACAGTACTCTGTGGTTGGTTGAATTCTGTTATACAGAGGGGCCGACTCTAAGTCAGACATAGGTTAACCCCCAGGTTTCTCAAGGGTCAGCAGGATTCGGGCTAGCTCCTGGGGCCTCTGGGGGTGAGATTTCAGCTCTGCCTTGGGGTGGTGTACAGCGCCGCGCTGCCAGCCTGGCCCTTGCCCCGCCCCCCTTCTCTGTGTCCCCTCGTGTCTGCTCTGTTCTTCCCCCTCAGGACAGCTCTCTCCTTCTGTGGTCCCCATTGCAGAAATCGCCCTTGAGGCTTACATGGTTTGGGTCCAACAACACAGAAATCCGTCTTTCTCCCAAATTCTTCTGGAAAGATATCCAGCCCTGGGCCAGAGGCAATGGGGTGGGCCACCTGGTAGGAGCCTGGCAGTTCTACCTACGCCCGTATGTGGGGAGGAGTTTGGGGTGCAGGGTGCTGATCCTTGGCAGATACCCCACTATAGCGCCACCTCAGAGACGCTCTCCTTTTACTCCTACCACCTTCCGAAGTGCTTCCCTCTCTCTGATCTCATCTTCCCCCATAACCCGTTCACCTGTGTGGTTCTGTCCTTGGGCCTCTTCCCCCTCCATTGTCCCCAGATGGAAAGTTTGTCTCTGGGGTGAATCTGAGAGTGTATCTCCCGCCCAAGCTGCTCTCTGCTCCGGTGAAACCCCCTGCTCCCTCCTCCACTTGGGGTGCCACTTCACCTCTCTGTATTCACCTGCTGAGTTGCTCCCCTCGGGTGTTCCCCTTTGTTCAGGGCCTGCAGGAAGCTTTTCCTAAGGCCCTCAGACTTAGCGCATGGCCCTACTGCCCTCTTTAGCCCTTGTCTCTTTGTACAGTGCTTGGTACCTTACCTTCTCTCTCCCTCAAGATGTGATCACTTGCCCACTGGTAAATAAGTTCATTTAGTGAGGAGGCCTCTCCTGCTTATCTTTATATTTTCATATTTTCAAAGGATCTCCCACGTTTTACTAGGTGCAGGCTCTAACATTTTAATTTTACTTAAGTACCAAAGGCTAAATTTGATTAGTTCTTATCCTTTTGGACTTTAAGAGACTTGATTCTGCTTAAAAGAAACTAGATTTTGAATTACATAGTTTTGCCTTTAAAAACATTACAAAAGCTTTATTGTAAGAATATGAAAAATACAGAAAAATCACAAAGGTGAAAATAAAAAACACCATATTTTCAATACTTAGGCATTGTTAGCATTTAGCTGTGTATGTATTTTTAAGCTATAATTGGTATATTCTTTCATAATTGGGCAGGTAAGCATTTTTAGTACAGATTGAGAATAAGGCCTGTTGCCTCTCAGCAGAAGCATAAATTTCTGGTGCTCCGATCCTCACTGCTGTACGCTTGGTAAATGTCATAATGGCAATTCAGGGTGTTCTGGGCAGATTTGCCTTTCAACTTAACCCATCTGATCTCACTTTTGAAAAGATCCCTCCTGTGCCTCTTGTAGCTCTCCTAGCCCTGTCTAGATGTGGCAGAGTATCAGGTTAAAGCTGGTGCTAAGTCATGGGCTGAGGAACTGAAGGCCCAGGGGGAAGGCCTTGGCGCTACTCTTCAGTTAGAAAACTGTGATAAAATTTTGGTCTGCTGTACCCCTTGGTTCTGGAGTGTTCTTGTTCTCTGTTTTCTCTGAAAGAGCGAGTCGGGACTTCCCTGGCGGTCCAGTGGTTAAGACTTTGTCTTTTAATGCAAGGGGCTGTGGGTTCACAGCCTGTGGTCCAGGAGCTAGGATCCCATGTGTCTGGAGGCCAAAAAAACCAAAATGTAAAGCAGAAGCGGTATTGTAACTGATTCAGTAAAGACTTTAAAAACGGTCCACAGCAGAAAAAGTCTTAAAGAAGTTAACTGACACTTGGGTATTCAGAGATGTTTAGGACAAGAGAGTAGAGAAGGTGATGGCACCCCACTCCTGTACTCTTGCCTGGAAAATCCCATGGACGGAGGAGCCTGGTAGGCTGCAGTCTATGGGGTTGCGAAGAGTCGGACACGACTGAGCGACTTCACTTTCACGCATTGGAGAAGGAAATGGCAATCCACTCCAGTGTTCTTGCATGGAGAATCCCAGGGACGGGGGAGCCTGGTGGGCTGCCGTCTGTGGGGTCACACAGAGTCAGACACGACTGAAGCAACTTAGCAGCAGCAGCAGCAGCAGCAGGACAAGAGAGAAGTTCAGGGATGTCTGTGGGATGTCCAGATTCCATTCTAACCCTGTATCCTCTGTCGGTGTTGTCTTAGATTAGAACTGCCGTTGAGGACTTGATCCAACCATCTGGGAAGGAAGTGGATGAATTCATTTAGGAAAAGTGAATAAAGTAACCCACCATCATGATGCCTCTCCCAGGTTCTCTGGGAAGGAGTGCCATGAAATTGAAGCATTGGCTTGAGACTGAGATAATGAGCCCACCAGGGTTTAGTTTCAAGATCTGGCTAAATGTGGGGTTTAGGGACTCCCATTACCCTTCTTGTTAAGTGAAGTATCAAAATGGCAGGGTTCACAAACAGACTTATACTGTCTTCCTCTGAAGCCCTTCTCTTCTAATGCTTCTCCTTTTTTTTTTTTTTTTTTTTTAAGCTTTAAAGCAAGGGAACTAGCCCTACAATTTCCAAGTTCCCTTCTAGCTCTGAAAGTCTTAAGTGGGGGATTGTTGAGTTTATTCCCTTCTCCCAACTCTAGCCTCTCCAGTTAACTGGCTCTCATGGGATTGGGGGTGGGTGGGGTGATTACAGTCATCGGAAGAAAAGAATGCGACAGCTGCAGAAAAAAATAAAGAACGGGACGCTGAACATAAAGCAGGATGACCCCTTTGAACTCTTCGTAGCTGCCACCAACATTCGCTACTGCTACTACAACGAGACCCACAAGATCCTGGGCAACACGTTTGGCATGTGCGTTCTCCAGGTGGGTAACTTCCCCTGGCCCGCAGCTGGGGGCACAGCACGGAGGGGTGCTCGGGCTGCCTGGGTATCCACGAGAACAGGTGTACAGGGAGGAGAGAAGATGCGTGCATATTCCCCTCCCCCCAGACTTTGTCAGTGGAAGACTTGGCCATTTTCTCAAGGAACTTGATAACTCACCACCACGAAAAGAACATTTTCTATCTAAAGCAGCACTTGTCCAGAGATACCCAGACTGGTAGTGATGCTCCGTCATATCTGGGTCTGACCAGCTTGATAGAACACGGAACTTTGCATGACCCTAGAACCCCAGACCTTGTTAGAACCAACTGAAGGCTTTTATTTTATTAGAACTTATTGTCTTCTTAGAACTAACTGAAGACCAGACAGGAGTAGGACTTGTTTTAACTCACTGGGTACAGACCTGAGCAATCTTACATCCTANTAAGAGGGGGGCAGGAAGGAATCAGGTTATACAGAAGTTTGCAACAAAGGCCATGTAGTTTGAATATCAAAAGAATTTTTGTGATTTAAGGAAAACCAGGTATCTCAAGTTAAGGAATTTAGCGGTTTTCTATGTATAGGAAGATGCAAGAGTCTGGGCTCCCTGAAACCGTTCCTTTCATATGCATCTCAGCTATCTGGGGCGAGTATCCCGAGTTTTTCCCATTCTGAGATCCTCAGTGCTCTCCTTAGGGAGTGGCTGCAACCTGAGGGCTGCCTGATTTCTCAGGTACTCTCCTTCCTGAATGCCCATAGGGCTCAGAAACTCACATTTGGACGGCTGGAATGGCTGATGGCTCTGACATCCTAGCTTACTGATATAGCAGGAAATACTCCATTTCTCAAAAACTTCAAATGTAGTTAGTTACCATTCGCATCAATGGCCACAGTACTTGAAACCATGTGTTGACCATAAAGTGTTTTTTACACAAAGTCTAGCAGAGAAAAAAATGGAAGCTTTTGAACCTTTCTAATATAATCCACTTATTACCTTGACTGAAAACAAGAGCACAAAGGTCTCTTTACTCTTTATCTGAGGAAAAAAAACAAAAACTAAACAGGAGAAAAACCCAACTCCTTCTATAACATTGCATCTCCTGAGGCTAATTCTGCAGCAATTATTGGGGGTATTAATTTGAAGAGGATCACCATGGCCACGTTTTAATGGGCAGAGGAATACTTACCGAAAGGGTATAAAATCAGCCATTCTAATTCCCTTATGGAAATTAGCACTAGAAATGAGGCCTTTGGTTTCTAAGAGAAGGGCAAAAAGAGGCACAGACACAGATAATAGCTATTTGTATACAAAGCTGCTCTGGTTCCATTCATCATTCCAACCTGGGCAGCTGCCTCGGGGAACCCTGCTGGCTCTCTGTGCTAAGTAAGATCAAAGGCTGGCCATGGGCAGAAAGATTATCAGGGGCCACTGGCTCTCATTCAAGTTCATTATTTGGTCCAACCTTACTCTGACTTTGACAGCACAACTCTGTGGCGGAAAGTTTTGGCTTTGAAATCTAAATTACTTGCGTTCAGATTCTATTTCTAGTACTAACTATGGTCTTGGGCAAACTGGTTCAAGCCTTCTAAGCCTTATTTTCCTTATCTTGTAGGTGGGATCAGACACTCACTTTAGAGTGCTGTCGGGATGATTAAATGAGATAATGCATGTGAAGCCCCTGGCACACACACAATGGGGACTCATAAATACTATGTGATAGTCTTACTGTCTCACTCTCAGGAGGGCTAGTTCCTTGACTCACAGCCCAGTAGCTGGCTGCCATCGCGGTAGCAGTAGCAGTAGTAGTAAAAGAATGAGGCATATTATCTGTTCTCAAGGAAGTTTAGTTGGGAAGGCAGATAAAGCAAAGTAAGATGTGTTAATGGTAGGGGTAGCACAGAAGCACTAAGAAGGTCCCCCTAAACCAGTCTGGAGTGAAAACAGGGAAGGCTTCCCAGAAGAAGTGACATCTAAGCCAAGAGATTAGTAGTGAAGAACAGGGCAAAGAGTGTTAAAGATAACTAGACCAGCAAGTGAAAAGTCCCAGTAACCAGCAGAGAACAGTGCATAGGCAAGTTGGCTGATGGGCCTGAAGCTTAAAGCGGGAGAGCCAGGAGCCAGGGGTGGGGAGAGATTAGGCTGGTCAAGCGGGCAGGGGCCTGATCAGGACCTACGCAGACAAATTTGAACTTGACCCTGAGAGCAATGGGGAGATGTGAAATAATTTGAACCAGGAATTGAGGTCTGACGCTTCCTCTCCTACCCTCATCGCTCCCATCCAATCCTCAGCAAGTCTCACACAGTCTTCCTCCAAAATACACCTGAATTTGCCCATCTCTCTCCCTTTCCGCTGCCTCACCCTCAGTCCAAGGCACCATCATAGTTCTTCTAGATTTCTGGAAAGGTCCATTCACTGGCATTCCTCCTCTGATCTATTCCTAACAGAGTAGCCAGAACAACTTTTTAATCTCCAGTGTCATTTCTTCTTGGACCCACGGGTTATTTACAAGTGGGGGGGTTGCTTAATTTCCAAATATTTGGGATTTTCCAGATATCTTTTTACTATTCGTTTCTAATTTAACTTCCTTATACTCAGGGAGCATACTCTGCATGATTTCAACCTTTCCCTTTCACTGAGACTTGTTTTATGGCCCAGCATTTGGTGAATGCTGAATGTTTATCCTGCAGTTGTTGGGTGGAGCATTCTATAAATTCTATAGCTACCGATTAGGTCAGCTGGTTGATAGTGTTGTCAAGGATTTCTAGGTCCTAACTGATTTTCTGTTTACTTAATATAACCACAGGAGCTCTACAGAGTTCTATCTTCAGACACAAAGAAAGAGTGGAGAAATAAGAAATTACTGCAAGTTCATTTACATCAACAGATATGATTTGGGAGCCATCAGTAATTTTCACACTAACAAACAATTATCAAAAAGGAAGAGTGCTGAAGTCTCCCACACTGACTGTGGATTTGTGTACTTCTCCATTTCTCTAAGCATGGTTTTGCTTTCTACAGCTGGAAGCTCTGTTATTAGGCTCCTAGGTGCATACTCATTTAGAGTAGAATATGCTCCTGATAGATTGAGCCTCATATCATTACACAAGATCCAGAGGGCTTTTAAAAAAGCTAATATTAGATGATACCACTTTCATCTTTAAACCTCTTCAAGACGTTTAACTGCACTTTCATGACACATGAACCATGGTCCCTAAAAGATAGACATACTCTGACCCTATGGGGCACCGAGTTCTATCAGTGGTGATCTTTCACCTCCTAGCACAACTCTGGCTTCAAGACCTTCAACTTTTCATTATGGCTCAATTACTGCCAAAGTGAAAGGATAGGGAGCAAAACAGACTTAATAGGAAGCCAACAAACTTCCATTTCTCTTCCTGCCTATATATATAGCCAGAATTTCCACTGTCAGAGACACACTTACACCTTTGCTTAGAAGCTAACACATAAGTCCCCCACTTTCAAAAAGAAAACATAAAGTAGAAACTATCCCATTTAAGAAAGGAATTATCTTTTGGAAAAGGATTTTTTGTTTTTTGGTTTGTTTGCTTTGTTTGTTTGTTTTTGGCCATGCAGCATGGCTTCTGGGATATCAGATCCCTGACCAGGGATTGAATTTGGGCCACAGAGCCCTAACCACTGGACAGATGTGTATAAGAGACAGCGTTAACCTTCCTGAAATGTAGCAGCAGGGTCAGGCTTCCCATNCCGCAGAAAACTATCTGGTGAGTTTCTTCACTGGCACATATTCTCTCTTGCCTGGCAAGTTCATAGATTGTTTCACATTTTTGTTTTGAGATCTGGTGGTCTTTGTTTTATTCTTTGATTCTTTGACACCTGTGATTTCGTTGATTATCCCCCTCTCTTGCCCCTGAAAGAAAACATTTAAGCACAAATCTCCACATTTAAGCTCAGGTTCCCACTATTTCATCATGTATTTATTATATGCATGCACTGCTATAATTACGTGTATTATGAAACATACCTTATAAAATGTAAATTAAATGAGATGGGAAGTTCTGGATAGAAGTTCTGGTTTTTTCTTTCTGCAGTCCAGGGGGTTGTCCATGCATTGCTTGGTTGCATCCCACCTTGGAGGCTGAGGAGAGCGTTTTGCCTGTTCTCACCCCATCACTGACTGCTAGGGAGCTGTTTCCGCTCACCAGTTACCAGATGCAGGGATGATGGCTCCTTTAGGCAGTGGCTCCCCCACGTGGTACAGTAGAGTTTTGTCAGTTTCTGCCTATGAACAGAGCAGAAAATGAATGTGAGATATTTCTGAAATTCAGGTGAGAATCAATGAAGACTGGAGAACTTCTTTCCAAATAAGATTTTATCAGGGATGATGGGAAACACTCTGACATATAAAACCAGATACACCTGTTCTAAATAAGTGCTAAATAAGGACTGTGTGTGTATGGGAGTCCTGGTGAGTTGGTAGGGAGTATCATTTTGAGTTTGTACTTTAAAGCCCTTTTTGCCTCCCGGTTAAGCTTCCCCACCATGCTCTTTGCATCATCAGCTAGTTCGAAGGTCTCCTTCTTCCAGGATTTTGAAGCTTTGACTCCAAACTTGCTGGCCAGGACTGTAGAAACAGTGGAAGGTGGTGGGTTGGTGGTTATCCTCCTGCGGACCATGAACTCACTCAAGCAGTTGTACACAATGACCATGGTAAGTCCCTGTTTTTTTAAACTTGATTGTGGAGATTCAAGTTATTCTGTGTTTTTCAGCTTTCTTTTAAGAATTCTTACTGAACAACTCCAGTGGACAGTCAGCATCATCTGGGGTGGGAGCTCTTTTACTACAACTAAGGAAAAAGTGACTGCAGAGATATCTCTCTGGCCCTGGGTGTGCTGGGGAATGTGAATTGTGCCTTTGCTCTCAGGCATTTGCAAATACTACACCAGCGAGATGCAGATAGGATGCAGCTATTGTGTGGTTAAATTTCTGAAGTAGTATTCCACAGAGAGCCACGCCAGGGCCTGCAGTTGTGGACTACGAAAAGGGGACCACGTCCTGACGCCCTCCCCGCCCTCTCCCTAGTAGGTGATGAGGGAACACTGCCATCCTACTCCCAGGGTGGCACTTTGACTCCAAGTGGTGGGGGCGGGGTGGGGGGATATTTTCTGCCCAAGCTGTGGACCTGGCTGTAAGTGAGGAGAATGTCCCCCTGGATGCCCAGCTGGTCTCTGACTCATCAGCTCTGCCATGTGGGTGTCGTGTTCCGCGCGGCAGGTTTTGAATCATGTCTGCGGCCACCTGCTCGGGAACTGTTAGGATTGGCCTCAGGGTTTCGTAAGCTGCCTTCACCTGGTGAAATGGGCTTTCCTCAGATCTGGAGCCCGGTTCTGTCGCCTCCCCCGACCACGGCTTCTCACCCCAGCCCCTCTGGCCTCCTCTGAAGTCCTCAGATGTGCCCTCTCCCCTCAGCACACTCTCACCTGAGGGCCTTCCCACCGGCTCTTCTCACGGGAGTGTCTGGTGGCTCACTTCCTCCCTGCAGTCCAGTCCCTGCCCAGATGCCACCTCCCAGCGTGGCCCTCTCTCTCACCCCCTGTAGAATGTGTGTTTCTCCCATCACTCCTCAGCCTGTTTTATGTGGCTTCACATCATGTTACAGACCCCTAAAGTCAGACATTACTTGCTTATCATCTGGCTTCCTGTGCTAGTCTCCAGACTTCATGGGAGCAGGGACTCCGTTGTCCTCCCTGGTGTATTCCTCGATCCTGGAAGAGTGCCTGGCCTATAGTAAGCCCTCCTTAAAATAGCTGTGAGCAAAGGTGTCTCTCTGTTCCCCTGCTCTTACTTGGCCGCCTGCTTACCACCTCAGAGGGCCTTCCCTCACTATCCTGTGCAAGTAGTCCCCCTTCCCAGGCCACCCCATTAGCTGTCACTACACCCTGTTTTTCATTCGTGGCATTTGCCAAAATATCTATTGACTTGTCTCCATCCGACCATTTGATGATGAGCCTCAGCGCCATTTGCCTCTACTAATGGACATTGTCTCTTTTAGGATGTGCATTCAAGATACAGGACAGAGGCCCATCAGGATGTGGTGGGAAGATTTAACGAGAGGTCGGTCCGAGCACATTTTCCACTTCCTCNAGATGATGGATTTAATCTTGATTTTTCCAAACTGGAAATGCTCTCAGTTCATCTTTCAAGCATGCAACTTCTGGTTAATTGACCATTCATCTTTGTTCCGGTTCCATTATACTAGAGGCTTTGTTCAGGTCATCTTTTTGGTCATTGTTTTTCAGTTCGTAGTACAGCCCTGTGAGCTGTGTACACTAATTCCCTTTTGAGGAGGCGGCTGAGAGAAGTTGAGTTCCTGGCCCAGAGGTACTAAACGGATAGGCCAGGACTTGAGCCCAGGGCTAGATAGCTGAGAGCTGAGCCACCATGCAGCCCAGCTTCCTTTGGGCATGCACATGCCCTGCTGGAAGTTCAGAGGTGAAGGGCTGTTCTCAGCAAGCAGGAGTCTGGGGTTTCATCAGGTCGATCCCCTCTTGGAGAGGTGATTTGGCACCTCAAGCCTAACTGCCTTTGCTTTTTCTCCTAGCTACGAGGGCACTGGCCGGTCCCTGTCCCTCAAGCTGATTCAGCAGCTCCGCCAACAGAGTGCCCAGAGCCAGGTCAGCACCACCGCTGAGAACAAGACCACAGTGACGGCCAGGCTGGCATCAGGTACCCCCGGAGCTCTGATGGACCTGCGGTGCACAGGAAGTCGCTTCACACTCTTCCTGGACCCCTCCCCTTGTGACACTATGGGTGATAGCAGACCTTCTGACGATCGGGCAGAGAGGCTGGGTCCCCGGGAGATGAAGTTGCTTTTCTCTGAGGAACGGCACACTGGTGACCAGACGGGAGGCTGACCTGGGCCTTCTGGTGACTGGATTCCTGTTAGTCACCATCTCTGGGCATTGGTTGCCTTGACGTAGTGAGACCTTTGGGGATTGGTGTCCAGACAAGCTGAACATCCACTGGAACAATTTAAAACCACTCAGTTTAAATTCTTGAGCCATATTTATGTGGGTACCACATGACAGAGATAAAGTAGAACATTTGCCTTGATCTCCTGGACAAAATGTATTTAGTCTTGCATTTATTTTGAACAGTGCGAACCCTGCATGAGGTTTCGCTGCAGGAGTCGATCCGATACGCCCCTGGGGACGCCGTGGAGAAGTGGCTGAATGACCTGCTGTGCCTGGATTGCCTCAACATCACTCGGATTGTCTCTGGCTGCCCCTTGCCTGAAGCCTGTGAGCTGTATCCTCCTGGGTCCCATTCGTCCTGTGAAAGGGAGAGGGGATGATGGGAGAGTTAAACTGAAGGTTCTGGCCCTTTGCCTCCTAGGCAGCTGCTCTCGGAAGAGAAGGTGGAATGTTCTCGATTTCCCTTCTCTTCCTTCCCTGATACGTTTCTGCTTAGAACTAGGGCCTGCTCTTCCCAGGCTGAGGGAACCCACATATACAGGTTGTCCTTGGAAGGAGTGTGTCTTGTTCAGGGCTGTCTTTGATATGTTTTGGTTGCTTAACCTCAAATCCAGCTACTATGTTAATAGAGATACCCTCTTTTGCTACCATAAGGCCTCTGAGGTTTTCCTCCAACGGCTTATGGCTCTCTACGTGGCTTCTCATTACAAGGTAACTGAAACCAGCCCTCAAATGGACTTCAGCAGTGAATTGCAGCTCTTGGCAGTGCCTTCTTACTTGACTTTTTGCATCTTTTATTACCCAGTGGCTCAGCTGACCATTCCACTGGGACTAGAGTGTCCTGATGTTGGCAGGGGCCAGGGGTTCTTCTTCAGGGTTGCATTTCCCATTGTTCAGGCTTGTCTTTTGCTCCAGCTTTGTATACGGAGCACGGGATTTCTGCATGTAGCTCCATGTGTGGTGGCTGGAGAGGGTGGTAAGTTTTGCCCATTTTAAAGGGGGTACTTATATTTCTTGCCAGTTGGCTGAATGGATGGGCTGAGATGACATAGCAGTTGTAATCTGGGGGGTGCTCTGTGACCTGAGACCAGCCTTACACCCTTGGGTATTTTTAGGGATCAGTGAATGAGAATTTAGAATATTTGGAAGTCTTAAACATTGGAAAGGACACTTTGTGTGTGTCTAGGTAGCATTTTTATGAATAATA
This sequence comes from Neotragus pygmaeus, assembly GCA_006410875.1. Lineage (NCBI taxonomy): Eukaryota > Metazoa > Chordata > Mammalia > Artiodactyla > Bovidae > Neotragus > Neotragus pygmaeus. Next base: position 996,647 of record SJYV01008417.1, on the reverse strand, counting down.
GCCTTTAATAGAAGGCTGAAGGGTTGGTGTTAGAAGCCCTGAGAGATTTCCTGAAATAGCAGCCTCTTAGCAGGAGGCGCTTCACTTCCCAGCCGTGAGGTGTGTAGCGCTGACTAAGCAGGTCCCCGCCCCCGCTCTGCGGCCTCAGCACTGGTGGTGAGGTGACAGAGAACACAGGAGGCTCGTCCCGCTGAGGCCCTTATGGAGAGTGTCAGGCTGCCCAGCCGAGATGCTGGCACGTGCTTTCCTGGGTTTCAGCACTTCACTTGGCTTCGGGGAAGGCAGTGCTCCACTCGTGATTCTGGAGTAGCCGCTCTAATCAGGCCGGGATGAGGAGTGGTTCTCACTGACCCTGTTTGTGCCCCACAGAACTCTCCCAACGACCTTCAGATGCTTTCTGATGCCCCTGCTCACCATCTCTTCTGCCTCCTGCCTCCTGTGCCCCCCACCCAGAATGCCCTTCCAGAAGTGCTTGCTGTCATCCAGGTACAGAAGCCGAGGTGTCCTTGTGACATCGATTTGGGAACCGTTTAGGCAGTCAAGGATTTAGTGGCTCAGTAATGGGAGTGCAGAAGCAGAAGCTGTTGATTCCTGAGCTGGAGCCAAGTGACTGGGCGTATCCAGACAGGCAGTTAGGGTGCAAAGGAAACCACCACCCTAACACACACCCAAAGCGTCACTGTTCACGGATGGCTGAAAGGCAGAACTGGCTTTGCATATTTTGACTTACAGCTCCTGAAACAGAACTTTGTTTTCCTCTTTATCTCAAAAGCAATCCATGGTACTTGTAAAATTAAAAGGCAGATTGGAAACACGTTTTTTAGTGCCTGGCATGTATTTATGCATTTCTTTATTGTTTTCTTATTCACAAACGTGGGATCATAGTATTTGGCAATCTTTTTTTCCAACATGTCAAATGTTCATAATTATTTTCATAATCTTTAAGGCTTACAGTTATATTTCATTACATGCACATACCGTGTTTAACTGTGTTTACCCATGAGTTACTGTGAATTTGCACAGTTCTGTACAGAGCCGTATGACCCTCCCGAGTCTTAATCGATGAGCTCACGTGTGCACCGTGTGTGGAGACCCTCGTCTGGTGTGGTTTTGCTTTCTGGGCCGGGGGATGTCAGTATTCTGCCTCCTTAGGTGACGGTGTCAGGATGCCCGCGGGACATGGTAACGAAATGTCCCTTAGAAACAGATGAGTTGGTTACAGGGTTAAGTGTGAGTGGGAGTGGAAACAGCTGGCCTGGTCAGAGCCAGGGCCGGGCGCCGGGGAGGTTCTGCGGGTGGGCGCTCTACCCGGAGCTGCCTCTCTCTCCACCGTCCTGCTTTCCCCACAGGTGTGCCTTGAGGGGGAGATTTCACACCAGTCCATCTTGAACAGCCTGTCTCGGGGCAAGAAGGCTTCAGGTGACCTGATTCCATGGACAGTGTCAGAACAGGTGAAGTGCTTTCCCTGGGGTGTCTCGGGGGCGACGCTGGTGACGTTGGAGGCTGTCTTTTGTTGCTAAGTTACTGGCTTGTGCCTCCCTCACAGTTCCAAGACCCAGACTTTGGCGGTCTCTCAGGTGGAAGGGTGGTTCGCATTGCTGTTCACCCGGACTATCAAGGGGTAACGTGTCCTCATGCCTTCAAAGCTGGCGTGCTATCGTTAGTTGCAGGTGTGTTGCTGGCCGTCATTAGGCCAGGTGCACTCGGTTTTTTAAATAGGAAGCTGGTCAAGGAGTAGCAGACCCAGGTGCTGGGGGCGGTTTGCCCGGAGCTGGGTGGGCAGGCGGGATGGTTGTATATGGTTGCTCTTCCCTTTGTGAGGACAGAGGGCTGGTGAACCAGATCTTAAACTGTCATGACTGCCTGTCTTGGAAGTCTCCACTGAGGAGTTAGCTGGAGAGTCATCAGTTTGGAGCTGGCTAAGCCATGGACCAAAAAGCGTGGCCGGCCGGCCTCCTACTTGGGTGGCAGATGGGCGGGCTAGATGGTGCAAGAGTGAGGATCTTGCTACATGAGGTCTTGAGGGTCTCTGCTTTGACCTTGTTGGGGGGTTTCATTGGTTCTCTTTGCCAAGGGCAGGGTGACCCAGAGTGAGGCTTTCTAGAAGTGGTACAGGGGTGCAGAAGTGCTTAGACGCTGAGGACATCTCTGCTCCCCTCGCCCGTTTCCCACGTGTGTGCTCACAGATGGGCTACGGCAGCCGAGCCCTGCACCTGCTACAGATGTACTATGAGGGCAGGTTCCCTTGTCTTGAGGAGAAGGTCCTGGAGACATCGCGGGAGATTCATACCGTCAGCAGTGAGGTAAGCGTCTTCTGGCCGGGCTCCTGGTTCCTGGCAGAGACCAGGTTTCTCTCTGTGTCTTTGGGATCGTCCTCAAGAGCAGTCTCGTGGTCTGGGCTACACTGGGCCACAGCAGCTGAGCCCCTCTCTGGTTTTGGAGGCGCTTTTCTCTCTAGCTAGCACTTAAACTGAGGCCCTCGGATCAGCGTCATCAGCCTCATCTGGAGACGTGTTAAGTCTATCAGTCCCTGAATCGAGGCTCTAGGGTAGGACCCAGTAATCTGGGTCTTAACAAGCTCCCAGGTGATGCTGATGCGCCTTTGAGCTTGAAGCCCTAGCTCTGCAGTCTCCTCCTCTCAGTACTGAAGCCAGACCCAGGGAAGCTCTGGATATAACACTGGGAACTGGGGCAGCTTTTCACGTGGGTTCATTTGATTTTTCACAACGTGTCTGTTCTGGAGGTGGAGAGGGCTTATGTTTAAGGTCAGGCTCAGAGGTGTGTCACTTCCCAAGACCCTGGAGCCCTGTGGTGGCAGACCTGCATCTTCAGCCCATCTTGAGAACCCTGCCTCTGTCTCTCTGTACATGTGTTTGGCGTTTCTAAACATGTGGCTATTTCCTGAATTCTGGGTTCTGAGGAGTGTGATTCCAGGCTCGTCTAGGGGTTTGTCCAGAGCCTGGTGTGGCTGGGGTGCTTGGGCGTGTCGCTAACCTTCCTCCTACCCTGCTGGGTGGACCTGCCCTCCGCCGGCGTCCGCCAGGCTGTCAGCTTGTTGGAAGAAGTCGTCACTCCCCGGAAGGACCTGCCTCCCTTACTTCTCAAGCTGAACGAGAGGCCTGCTGAGCGCCTGGACTACCTGGGGGTGTCCTACGGCCTGACCCCCAGACTCCTCAAGTACGTGTCCCGAGGGCTCGCCTTCTCCGGGCTGTGTCTGTCTGGCTTGCGGCAACAGCCATCGGAGACTCCCCGGGGCCTTGCCAGCCTTGTAGGTCAGCCGCTCCCAGAAGGCACACGTGGCGACCTGCTCTCTGTGTCTTTGCAGGTTCTGGAAACGAGCTGGGTTTGTTCCTGTTTATCTGCGACAGACCCCGGTGAGTGAGGCGTGTGGCAGAGAAGGGGCTGGCGATAGGCGTGTCCCGCAGAGCCCTGGTTCCTCTGGCTCCACTCTGGGCAGGCGTCCCTGTGCTGCCAGGGGTTGGCTCTGATGGCCCCCGGGGCAGCCGGCTTCACTGAGAGGCCACGTGGTCACACTCGTTCCTGCCCCCACCTCCGCCCCGCGCAGTCGAGCGGCTTTGTGCTTGACTGAGGTGGCAGAGGTGCACGTGGACTTGTTCCCCCGGTTCTGGAATCCTGTCACTGGGGGCCTTCTCGAATACATACTTTTTAAAAAAATAGGAAGGAAAGTGGTTTTAGCAGTGCTTGAGGTAAGTTGGTATCTGAAGGAGGGATGTGTTTGTGTGGTTAACAGAGCCGTAGAGAATAAAGTGGAAGGTGGGAGAGCTAGTGAGTCAGGTTATTAGAAAAAATATTTAGCACCTGTGGTGAATCAGGTGGTGAATAAGATAAGCCAGGAAAGCTTGTTTTCTGATGAGTGGAAATAGCACAGTGAGCAAACAAGACACGCCCAGGTGGCGACGGTGTGAGTGGCCAGGCTTCTGGGGTGACCTTTCACACGACAGCCTGAACGGTCAGAGTGGGCCAGCGTGTGACAGCCCTGCCTGCAGAGAAGCGCGCTTCCAAGCAGGGAGCACAGCAGATGGGAGGACCTGAAGTGGAAAGGACAGTGGTGACTTGAAGGAGATACAAGGCCGATGTGCTGGAGGACCCTTGAAAGGGGGGAGGTTCATGGTAGGGCAGCTCCCTGTTCTGGTGGAAGGAGGGCTTAGAGGGAAGGTTCGCGGCTGCCATGTGGACAGTGGACCGCAGTCGAGGTGGGGAGATGAGCAGATGAGAGGGGTGGCGTGGCTCAGGGGGATGCAGGGAGGGGAGAGAGGGAGATGAGCGGATGAGAGGGGTGGCGTGGCTCAGGGGGATGCAGGGAGGGGAGAGAAGGGGCCGGATGCCAGGGGTGTTTGGAAGGTGAACTGAGTAGAGTCGAAGGTGGAGTAGATGTGGAAGACGAGTGAACAGAAGGCTTGAGGGCAGTGCTTTGATTTTTGGCTTGAGAGACTGGATGTTGGAAGTGCTGTTCTCTGAGATAGACTCAATGGGGAGGACCAGGTTTGGAGGTGGAAGTGAGAACTGTTTTGGAGTCTAATAAGACCTCCGAGTTGACATAGGGAATAGGCAGTTGACCACAGGAATCTGGAATTCGAAGAAGCGGCTGGGCCTGGAGACAGATTTGAGAGTCATCAGGGTGTTCTTAATAGAATATACTCCTGGGTAAAGGATTTTGGAGGGGGTCAGTGTCTCTTTTCTTCACAGCTGTAACCCCAGCACTTAATAGCATCTGCTGTGTATAGTGTGTGTTCAGTAAATGCTTTTGTTCAGTGAGTAAGTTTTTAAAGCTGTTGAAAGTAGGGGTTGAGAATAAAGAAGGTGAGTCCTTGGACATTCCAGCATTTGAAGGAATGAGTTGGAAAATACATCAAGGTAGGGGGCTGAGGAGGAAGAGCTGTGATCTGTAGGAGAAGGGCAGGGTTTGTGGTTTAAAGAAGGGAAGTCTTTGCCCTCAAGAGAGTGAATAAGTTGAGGACAGTGGACCGCTGGACTCTGGCACTGGTGGTTGGAGTGAAGGTGGCGTCTGTGGAAGGGTTACCCTGACGGGAGAAGAGAAGGAGGTGAGGAGATAGACTGAATAGGTGGTTCCTACATGAGGCAGAGGGGTCAGAGGAATAGGTCGCTGGAGGGGGATTGGAGCTGGGTGGGCTCGTCAGCTGGGAGATTCCAGAACATGCTGGTCGGCTGCAGGATGTGGTCCTGCAGACACAGGTGAGGGGGGCTGATGACAGGTCTGCAGGTCCGGAAGAGGCCAGAGGGCAGGAGAAGGGGCCAGCGCATCCCCTACAACTGGAGGGCAGTGAAGAGTGTGGGCACAGAGGGCGTCAGGCGGCTGGTGGAGGTCGTGCTGGGAGGATGATGTTCTCCTGATCGCAAGGGGAGCAGCAGCTCAGAGGGAGTGTCAGAGGTGTGGTTTTGGAGAGCTCAAGGTCAGTATCCAAGGGAGATGCCCATTTGAGAGTTCAGAGCTGGACTGGTGAGGACCACTGGGTGTGTGGCTGCTTCCATGGGGCAGGGGCGGCTATGGGGGGGCTGGGTCCTCATCAGCGAGGCTGGGCGAGTCTGGGGTGTGGCCTTGGCCGTCGACTGCAGGGAGCACACTGGAGCCAGTGAGTTCAGCACAGACCGTGGTGCGTCCCCATGTTCTGATACCGTGCACTGCTTGCTTGTGACTTGGTGGTGGCATTTTGTTACTTGAATGCCCTTCAGTTGAAATCCGTTAGATATTTTTATGGTGTTGGGCTGTGTGGTTGTTGTGTAGTAAAAAATCTTAAAGCCTGTGATCACTGTTCTGGAACCTAAAGGAGCCTGCCCTTGTAAGCCTGTTGCCAGCATGAGAGCCCTCGCCATGCTCTTTGCTTGCTGTGGAGTCTTTGCTGTGAGCGCCCAAAACATGTTGCTGGGTCATGTGGTGGTTAAGCTGTAATGCCTCTCTGCTCATAGTCTGACCTGGTGTGAGCCAGGGGCTCACAGCAGAAGGTGTGCTCCGAAGGTTCGAGCAGCTTTGCTTCATCGCGGGGGCCACCAGGACAGAGTAGCCTCTGGAAGCTGTCATGTAGGCAGTGGGCCCTGCGAGAATGGGGGCGAGGCCACCCCTCCCTCTGGGGAGGAAGCAAGGGTCTGTAGAGCGTGCTTACCCATGCACGTTGACAGGGGCTTCATAAAGGGGGCCTTGGTGCCAGTCAGGGANAAACCACCTTTGCAGCGGCCCCTGCCCAGGAGGATGGTGCCAAGGGGTGTGCCTCCCACCTGAGGCCACCAGAGGGCGCCATGGGTCCATGGCAAGCCCTCTCCCCACAGAGGCCCGGGCCCCAGGCTGCCATGCCTGGGCCTCCATCCAGCAAAGCCCAGAGTGGGTCTTTCCCAGGACTGGCTGACCCTGTGGGGTCTTCACGTTGTCCCCCAACTCCAGAGTCCTGGCCTGTCGGTCACTGAACCACAGCCATTCCCGTCAGTGTTCCCAGTGACCTTAGGAATTTCTCCTCCTGCTTCAGAAATAAAAACCTTTATTTCTACCTGGACTTTGCACCTAAGACAAACTACCACCTATTCCAGAAAACCTTTGGGCCTGAGTCACTGGCTTCCGGTCTTCTGTCCTTTAACAGGTGACACAGCCAGCAAGTGCTCAGCAGGGCCTGAAGGTGGCAGCCACCAAAGGCCAGGGGGTCCCTCCTCGGGCCCCTCCTCCCGGTGCTGGGCCACGCAGAATCGCATCGTGGAAGGATCTGCAGACAGCTGTTCTGACAGCCTAGCAGTACTTCTGCACATCAGGGCGGTGGGGCCCGGGGCTCAGGGCACAGCAGGAAAGTCCCTGACAGCTGTCTTTTTAAAAATTTTATGGAAGTATAGTTGATTTACAGTGTTATGTTAATTTCTGCTATGCAGCAAAGTGATTCAGTTTTATAAATATATTCTTTTTCATATTTTTCATTATGGTCTATCATATGGAATATAGTTCCCTGTGGTATACGGTAGGATCTAATTTTTNAAGTATAGTTGATTTACAGTGTTATGTTAATTTCTGCTATGCAGCAAAGTGATTCAGTTTTATAAATATATTCTTTTTCATATTTTTCATTATGGTCTATCATATGGAATATAGTTCCCTGTGGTATACGGTAGGATCTAATTTTTCACTCATTCTATATATAATAGTCTGCATCTGGGAATCCCAAACTCCCAATCCATTCCCCGCCTGCACTGCTTGGCAGCCACAGTTCTGTTCTCAGTCTGTTTCGTAAATATGTTCATTTGTGCTATATTTTAGATTCCACATGTAAGTGATATCATATGGTATTTGTCTCTCTGACTGACTTAGTATGACACTCTCTGGGGCCATTGGTGTTGCTGCAAATGGCTTGATTTCATCCTTTTTTATGGCTGAGCAGCGTTCCGTTGCTCACGTGTACCACATCTCCTCCACCATCCCGCTGTTGATGGCGTTTAGGCTGTCTCCATGTCTTGGCTGTTGTAAACAGTGCTGCTGTGAATATAGGGGGTGAATGTACCTTTTCAAATTAAAGTTTTGTCTGGATATATGCCCAGGAGTGGGATTGCTGGATCATATGGCAACTCTTTAATTTTTTGAGGAACTCCATACTGTTTTCCATCGTGATTGCAGCAACTCACATTGCTACCAACAGTGTAGGAGAGTCGCCTTGTCTTCATATCCTGTCCAGCATTTATTTGTAGACTTTGATGGTCATTCTAACTGGGGTGAGGTGGTACCTCATTATAGTTTTGATTTGCATTTTGCTAATTAGTGATGATGAGCATCTTTTCATGTGCCTACTGGCCATTTGTATGTCTTCTTTAGAGAAATCTCTCTAGGTCTTACTCATTTTTTGATTGGGTTTTTTCGCTTTTGTTTTGATGTTGAGCTGTGACAGCTCTTTCTGTGTTTTGGAAATTAAGCCCTTGTCAGTTTCATTTGCAAATAATTTTCCTCCCAGTCTGTAGGTTATCTTTGTGTTAATGGTTTCCTTTGCTTTACAAAAGCCTGTAAGTTTGATTAGGTCCTGTTTATTTTTGCTTTTATTTCTATTGCCTTGGGAAACTGACCTAAGAAAACATTGGTATAATTTATGTCAGAGAAAATTTTGCTTTTGTTTTTGTCTAGGAGTTTTATGGTGTTACGTCTTACATTTAAGTCTTTAAGGCACTTTGATTTTTTGTGTATGTTGTAAGGGGGTGTTCTAACTTTATCGATTTACATGTGGCTGTCCAGCTTTCCCACCACCACTTGCTGAAGAGACTGTCATTTTCCCACTTTTCTTTTTTCCATTATTCTTGCCTCCTTTGACGAAGATTAATTGACCATAGGTAAGTGGATCTGAGTTCTCTATTCTGCCCCACTGATTGTTTATATGATATTTATATTGATATGAATTCTGTTTATATGATAAGTGCCAGTGCTATGCTGGTTTGATTACTGTGGCTTTGTAGTATTGTCTGAAGTCTGGGAAAGTTTTGCCTCCTGCTCTCTTTTTTTGCAGGATTGCTGGGTCTTTTGTGGTTCCATTATAAATTTTAGGATTATTTGTTCTAGTTCTGTGAAAAATCTGACAGCTTATTCCTGGCATTGGGCTCCCTCCTTCCAGTCCAGCTCAGTGCCACATAAGTACTTAACGAATGGGAACACACCTACCCCATTGGACAGAACAGGAAGACTCAGGCCCAGTGAGGGTTGGATCCAGGCTCAGGTCCTGGGAGGGGCAGGGCAGGGGTTAGCAGCTGGCCACGCACAGCTTCCGGCAGGGGCTTTGTTCCCTCTGAGACACAGGTGTCTCAAGTAAGAAGGGAATCAGCTCCAGGTTCTCTTCCTGGTCCTTAGGGCTCCTCCCTAGCTCTGAACTTTGGGTAACCCTCTATAAGGAGCCATGAGGCCAAGGTCATTCATTGTTAACAAGTGTTTATTGTTAATAAAACCATAGTCCATTTACAATAAGTGACATTAATGTATAGTTACAGTATCATACAATATTACAGCAATAAAATAACGCCTCTTCCTTTGTACATCCAGCTCAAGCAGCTAGTTGAAAATATTTTCCAGGGTTGCAAACCCCCAGGGTTTTTCAAGGTGACTGAAAGGACACCTCCTAAAGTGCCTGGGGCTTCTGGTGAATAAATAGTTTCTAAAGTACAGCCAGACAGCCAAAGGGGACATCCAGCACAAGCTGTTCCAGAAGACGCCCCGGATGTCTGGTACATAAATACGACAAGGGTCCAGGCCCAGCCATGCGTCCCCACCCAGCAGAGCCTGGAGCCTACAGGATGGCAGGGGCAGGTAGCAGGGAAGTAGAAGGACCTCTTCTTCCAGTCCTTCCTGTCTACCTATGCCCCGACCTTTAAGGTCCCCAAGACCCGCAGTTCCCAGTGGGAAGTCTGGGCCCTGCTCTCCAGTCTAAGTTCAAGGACTCTCTCACTGGAGAGACTGGACTGGCGAGATGTTTAGGGCTCTGCCTAATTCTAGGCTTGGGATTTCAGAATCAACCCCTTTACCTTGGCCCCTGAAAGCAGCAGCAGCAGCAGCAGCACAAGCTGGGGCCACCCCCCTGGGCCCCATCCTTGGCTCAGACCAAAAGCTTTGAAGGCGCTGGTGGGGGACTAGCCGCCTTCTCTACTACTCACTGAGCAGGCCGGCGGCCCTCTGCCCAGAGGAGCCCAGACACCAAGGAAATAGGCTGAAAATGACCCTCTTCGCGGGATCCCCAGGCCCCCTGGAGGCCACATCAGGTCTTTCAAAGGCACAGCCTTAAGTTCAGGTTTGTCTGACGTGACACAGGAAAACACACCAGCTTTTGACTGAAATGGCCTGAGGCCCAGATAGGACATACACTCTCTACATTCATAAGGATGCCCACACCTCCCCAGGAGCCCCACTTCGGACGGTCTGAGCTGCCCGAGGCCCCGGGGGTGGGCTGGTTAGACTCTGGAGGGCATGACCAGAAGCGCTGCAGAGCAGAGCGGGATCAGCGCGGCCTCCGGGAGGGGCACACGAGGCTGAGTGCACGGCGGCCCTCCGGGGCGAGCAGGCGGCAGGTGTGGGGAAGGGCCACTGTGGCCACACTGCCCTTGGCTCATCACCGGTGGAGCAGATGGTTAGGCCCTGGGCCTGCCCATGTCTGGCTCCAAGAGTGTCGGTGACCAGTCTCAGCCCAGCAGGGCCCCAGTGCGTCCACTGGTCCTGGCTGTGTGCTGACACAGACACCCCCAGGAAGCTCCCAGCCTTTCTTACCCGGCGGGAGGCCTAGTGACAGCCAGCCGCCCCCACACCTCACACCCGAGAGGTGACGTACAGCGAGTGCACGCGCTCGGCCAGGGCACTCTGCAGGTCCTGCAGCGGGTCCAGGCCCTGCACTTTGCTGCTGCGGCCGTAGATAAGCTGCCGGAAGGAGTCCTGCTCCAGCAGCGCTTTCATGTGCTTGAGGAAGAAGCCCTCGCAAAACAGGGCCAGTTCAGGGGCGTTGTGGATCTGTGGGGGCAGGGAGAGGGGTGAGACCCACAGCTTCAGCACAGCCCTGCCCCAAACTGCCCCCAAATAGTCCTCATGGGCAAAGGTCCAGCTTCAAGCCCCAGACCCGGGGAGGCAGGCAGGCCCTATCTCTGCATCGTAGGGCAACTGAATTCCTCATCTGAATTCCTTCCATGAGCATCTCCTCGGGTTAGACTGATCTGGGTTCAAATCCCAGCTGTGCCACTAGGAACATCCTGGCATCTTGTTCTCCGCCTGGGTCCTGCTGGTGACGGCTTGTGGAGGGGCAGTCCTCGTCCCCATGGGATAGGAAGCTCCCTCCCTAAAGGCAGGGGCTGTCCACAGTGGCATGTGCAGCATAAGGCCCAGCACATGAGTTTTCACGTGGGAAACGCCCAGCGAACACTGAGTGCCCTCTCTGGACCAGGCACTTGGATGAAGGCCCTGAGGCCCAGGTAAGAGATGGGGGCCACGTGGCCAGGTGAAGGGAGAGGGAGGCATCAGAAGGGGAGATGGGAGAGGGTCCTGGGGGCCTCATAAGGGGTGACAGATAAGGCCTGGGTCTTTACTTTGCAGTGGGAAACCTTTGAAGAGTTTCAGTAGGGGAGTGGCAGGGTCATCACACTTTTCAAAGAGCCTTGTGGACTGCAGAGCGAAAGCCAGGAAGTGTTGGAGGCCAGGCCAACGCGATCATCCAAGAGCGGAGAGAGTGGAGGTAGCGGGACGGAGAGGGGTGGCCAATGCATTGCGGGTGTGGGAGGTGACCATGGCATCTGCTGCGAGGAGGAAGACTGAGGAGGACCAAGCTGGGGAGAAACTCGAGTAGTGTTGAGAACTGATCTGACTTGGAGGGGCTCCGCTCTTTGCCGCCCCAGGTCTCACTGTCCAGTGTGGCACAGCTGGTACGGGACCTGGGGTCCCCCTGGCTCAGAGCTCAGCTCCCCAGCTGCTGTGCCGCCCTACTGGGCGGCCATGACCTCAGGCCACAGAGAGGGTGACACTGTCCTTCAAAGCTGCCAGGGCACAGCAGGGTGAGTGGTGGGGGGGCAGGGGTGGCAGCGGGGGCCCTCACCTTGGCATACTTGTAGGTGTTCACGGCGCTCTCCACGCTCAGGGTCTGCGAGCACAGGATCTCACAGTGCCGCTGCAGGGCATCCAGCTGGAACAGGCTGGCAGCTGACAACAGCTGGCAGGAGGAAGAGAGGCCATGGGTGAGCGGGGATAGGCCCATGGCCCCAGCATCATGGAACAGAGAGCCTCTGTGTGCCCTCCAGACCCCCAGGACCCTCCCTGCCCACCTGACAGTTAAGTCTGATGGCCTTGATTTATTTCTACCCCAGGCCATCTAGGTATTTGCTAGGACACCTTGGGAGGTATCCGATAGGTGACAGACACTGGTTGGAATTTCTCATGTCGCGAGGCCTTCAACTATGAGCTGCCTGCTCATCTGCACGACCTTCTAGCCAGGTGCGTGGCCAGCAGCGGGTCCGTTCTCTAAGCAGTAACCTGGTAAGGTCAGGGGGTACCTGCTGCCTTCTGATCCTCCCAGGCTTTCCATCCTCAGGGGTGGCCCTTTCTAACCCTGAGGTATTGCCCAGGAGGTTGGGTTCCACAGGCGCCCCATTTCCCATGTGCTCAGAAGAGCGAGGACCTGCAGGGAAGCAGGGGGTCCTCGCAGAGGCCCCCTTCCCTCCCTCCTCATGTCTCCAATGCTGTTTCTGAGAATGGGGTGGGTGAGACCTGGCAGATGTCTCAGGCTGGGCACAGGCATGGTGGATGGGCTCAGGGCTCCCCCCTCCTCTCCCCGACAGGCCAGGTCCTCACCTCCAGGATATCACTGGTGGGGATGTCCATGGATTCTGTTCCCCCATAGTACAGATACTGCATCATCATCTGCAGGAAAAAGGCCCCATGTGAGTGCCAGGTGGACCCAACAGCACCAGTGTGCTCACCCAGCGCCCCTGGAGTGCCGCTCCAGCCGCTGCCCGGCCCTCGGTGCCCTGCGACCTGTGTGTGCTGGCGTCTGCACACCACCCAACTCTTGTCAGGCATTTTTGTGCTTCCCCTGGAATGCGTATGGCAAGCTGCCTTCCACAGAGTGGCTTTGCTTCAATCCTCACAACAGCCCTGTGAGCCCAGGAGGGCAGATATTCTTCACGGCTGGGGAAACTGAGGCAGGCAGGGAGGCAGATAAGGCTGACCCACCTCCTCAGAACCCTTCCAGCACACCAGGCACCTCACAACTCATTTTCTCCTCTTACCGAAATTCTAAACATGGGGCTCTGAGGGGGCGACTATCCACCCTCAGAATCCCGACTCCTGACCTCCCCCATCAGTGCCAGCCAGATCCCGACTTCCTCCTGGAAGCCAGTGCAGCGCTGGGCCCGGGACCTGGCCCAGGGGTCACCCTGCCGACCAGCGGGGCCCTGCGACACCACATGAGGTGGCCTGGGGAGGGGGCTATGTTTAGTTCTGCTGAGGTCTGACTTACAAGCTCTGCCATCATGCTGGAGACTGGGGAGTTTCCAGCTGGAAAAAGAAAAATGATTCTCCCGGGTTGGCTGCAGAAACGGCCCCAGCAAGGAGCTGGCAAGGGTATAAGTAAACACAACTCCAGCCGGCACAGTCGGGCTCTGTTAGGACTGGCCCCAGGCTGGAAGGGGCAGCAGAGGGTCTGGAGGAAAGGAGCCCATACTGGGGCAGGGCGGGGGAGGGAAGAGGGCCTGCCAGCCGCGCCCAGGCCCGAGGCCTGACCAGGAGGCATCAGCCCGCCCCCTCCCCTCAGGAGCACGGGCTCCCGGAGGTCTTGCGCAGCCCCCGCTGGAGCTCAGGTGGAGATCTCACAGTTACATGGCTGTATCTGTGTCCCCCTGCTCCAGGCAGTGTGTGCCTCGGGCGGGCCCATGCCTGGCTTCCTCCGCCATCCCCACCCTGGGAGCTGAGTGCCCAGGACTGGGAGTGGGGCGGCTCCCGTCTCCAGGGATTCTTTCCTAGGTGTTAGCCTCAGGGCTGCCCCGAGGTGAGAAGGGCCCCTCTTCCTGGCCTAGAAGAGGCCTCCTGCAGCTTTGGGGAGCTGGTCTGGGCCAGGCCCAGCTCTCGTGGCACATGGATCTCCCTGAGGCACCTGAATGCAGATGAGCCCACAGAAGTGGGACCAGAATCGCCCTCTTGGAGCCTCGCTGGGGGAACCGGCTGCTAGCAGGCAGCTGCGGACATTAATTTCCCATAGCCCGGTAGGCCCCAGGGAAGGATGTGGGTCATCCAAAGCAGGCAGCCTGCAGGGCTGGGGCGGGCAAAGGGCTGCTCCCAGTGAGGCCCCAGGCAGGACCAGCTGCAGGGATGGCCTCGCTTCCTTCTGCCCAGAGTGGGCCACCAGGAGCATGACCACAGGGAGGCCCCCAATACTGCAGGGACAGGACTGGGGCCAAGAGCCACATCAGAACGGCAGGGCTATCCCCCAAAGGCCTAGGTTTAGTCGGCAGTGACCCTGGCAAGAGTCTACAACCTGTGATGTCTAATCAGTAGCCACTGGCTACCCGTGACTTTTGAGCATTTGAAACATGGCTGCTCTGAATTAATACGTGTTGTGTCAAAACTGCATTGCAAACACGTAGTGTGAAAAAAAGAATAAAACATTTCATTAAATTTTTATATGTGGAATGATACTATTTTGGCTACATTAAGTTAAATAAGAATAAAATTAATTTCACCTGTTTCTTTTTTCCTTCATCTATTAAGCAATTTTACATAACCTCTGCATTACCTTTCTATTAGAGATAGTATTGCTTAGATCTCCTTGGGCCTCTGTTTCCTGTTCTAGAAAACAAAGATCTCAAGTTCTCTTTGTGTTGTGAGAGCCAATGAGATGTCTGGGGGCTGCTCTGAAACTTAGGCTTTTTTAGGAGGCCTTGGACCTGGATCAGTGGCTTCAGCCACACGCTACCCCTCCCCCTGGCCCCTCCCCACACTGTGGCATGGCAGAGCTTTGTTCCCAGAGAACCCACAGGGCCAGGCCAGTGGCTAACATGCCCCAGGTTCACATGTGCCCTGAGGTTAGACCTGTTGTCTCTGTGACAAGCCTGAGAATTCGTCAAGGGCTGCCCAGCCTCTCCTGCCTCGGGCGTCACCCCTGCTGAGCAGAAGCCGCCTCGATGGCAGGGGTCACCCTCGTCACCCCCACCTCCCGCCCAATCCCTGCTGCCCTTCTCAAACCCGCCTCCTGGGTCGGATCGTGACCCCACCTCACGCTCCAACTCACCTGGACTTTGGGCTTCTTAGCCAAGCAAGCTCCCCTTCCCCAGGGAGTTTGGCTCAAGGGATGGGTAGAGGGGAGAGGAGACACCCTATGCCCGACCCTGGGCCTCCTCCAACGCCTTATCAGTTGCCGCCAAGTCCGCCACTCTCCCCTCATTCAGCCCCTCTACCCTGCTGCCTCTAGCGGTCGCCATCATCACCCAGCTGGATTTCTCACCAGCCGCCCACCTGCTCCCCTGGCTGCAGTCCTGCCCGGCCCCCCCTCACCCTCCAGAGTGCGCGAGGTCACACAAACTGGACCATTCCACACGCCCTAAGATTGAACCCTGGCTCTATCACCTCCCGGCTGTGTGACCTTGGACAAGTTACTGAACTTTGTACCTGCGACACCTCATGGACTAAAGGGGGTTAAATAACGTGTGCACCTCCCTGGACTGTGCGGTGACGCTTAACTGATAAATGCACTTGGAACCATGCCTGGCTAAGTGTCAGCGATGGTGGCGACCTCAGAGCAGCTTCTAGCTACCCTTGGGTGAAAGCTCAAGCCCTTCATGTGATGGCTCCTCGGGGGCAGCCTCAGCCTCATTTCTGGGTGTTCTCCTGAACGGCTGCCAGGACTTGGCCAGAGAGCATTTCTTGAACAGGCTGTGGTCTCTGGTAGTGATGGTCTCTGTGTGCATTGCTCTGGCTACCTGGAGCTCCCGATACCTGGATGACTACCCTGGTCCCAGGAAATTTCCTCCTCCGCAGCTTCAGTGCCCCTTCCTGCACTGCTGGCGCCTCCCCCACCACTCCCAGTCCCATTCGTTCATAATCCTGTCTCCTGGAGGCCAGGGTCCCCATCCTGTTCACTGCTGTTTCCATGGTACCCATAAGTGACTAAATGCTAAACAGATGACTGCCAGGAACAAGAGAGAGGGACTAAACCCTTCTAGATGGTGGCTCCTCACACTTCTGTGAGGCTGTGATCTCTCCCATCAGGTCACAAGCCTGTCCTGGGCAAGGCCAGATCCTGGGTTCACATACCAGCTGCCTCTTAGCCTCCGTCTCAGCCCCTAAGGGTCACACCTACGGCCTGAAGACCACTTTCTAGAAAGGAGCTCCCCACTGGGGCTCAGCTTAGACCCCAGCCAGTCCCTTCCAGACCTCGCCTGCCACTCCTGGCAGCCAGCCTGCGGAGCTTCCATCACGCAACCTCTGACGTTCTCCGAAGCTTAGAGAACGAAAGTCCTGACCTTGATCTCCCACAGCCAGGATGGGCTCCCCGTGGTTCTTTCTGCTTAGCCGGCACGGCTAGGGTCTGATGCCAGGGAAGAGTGATGGGCCTACACTGGTGCACGCGTACGTCACTCCCCACCCACCTGGGGTCTTGTTAAACTTGTTCGGGGTGGGGGTCCTGGCATGGGGCCTGAGGCTCTGCGTTCCCAAGTGCTCAAGCAAGTCTGTGCACTCAGAGCTCACTCAGGACAAGGCCTCACAGGTTGCATGTATGGTGGGTGCCTGTTCTTATATGCCCATCAGGCTGCCCAGACCCCTCACCCAGTGGTTAGAGCTCAGGGCCCATGAAACAGACTCTGAAGCTACAAACTCACAACGGAAAGGCTACCTTGGCTGGGAAAAGCCTAGATGCTCCAACCTGACCACTAAGGCAGCAAAACACAGAAGGCATTAGGGATGGAGGGGAAGAGTATGACTGACTCACAGCTGACCCCGCCCAGATGGACCAGCCAGGGTCGGGGTCCTGTGGGGGAGGGGCACCCCTAGGAAAGCCCGCAGCGCTGAGGTACACACACCTGGAAAATGTGGTACTTCATGTCGCCGATCTCAATGGTTTTACTGCCGTCGGCATCTTGCTCTGATTTATTGGTCATCAGCGTCTTGAACCTGGAGCCAAGGAGAGGAGACAAGGAAGGGCTTAAATGTGACTTTTATTCCATCACTGTGTGGCAAAGGCCCCATCCATCGCCTGACCGGTCACCAGGGGACAGGAGCATTTTAAAAATCACTGCTGTGCTCGTGAAAGAATTCTGGGCAAGTGACGTTTTACATCGTCCTAGGCTGACAGATAGCTAGGCTGAGCCCCGATCTGTCCCAGCTGCCCTCTCGCTTACTGACCGTAACACCTATGGCTGGAAAACTGACCTTCATGTTAGAACATTCATGTTTTCTAATCATCAAAAGCAATGGCTTGACCAGAACAACGACCCAGCTCCTCCTGGAGAACTCTGGGTCCCCTCGTCACTGTCCCTCTGTCCCCTGTGGAGTGGGGGGTGGGGATTCCCTGCTCTGTGACCACCCTCTGGGGGGCAGAGGCTCTTCTCCAGCCTGCCCGTCATCTCCTAGCTAAATGAAGCTGCACCCGCCCCCCTTCCCGGAGTGGGCAGAGAATCTGTTATCTGGGCTGCCTACCTGTTAGAAGCCGTCACCAGCAGGACTTTATGTGCATAAAACAGCTTTCCTTCCACTAGGAAGGTCACGTCTGACATCTCCTTGTTGTTCAAAAAGTGAGGATCTGTTGACGGGAAGGAGAAGGGGATGACGGAGGCGCCTGCCGCCCAGGCACTTGGGAAGGGGAAGGAGGGCAGAGATGAGAGGGAGCGGGAGGGGAGAGGAGGTGGAGCGGCCTCACCGAGCCTGGCCGGCAGCGTCTTGCGGAGCTCAGGGATGCGGGGGATGGGGCTGCTGCCGTAGCAGTGCGTGAAGATGGCCGCTAGCTGCTGCGTGACCGAGTCGTTCTGTGGGGGGAGAGGCGGGGAGGGGCGTCAGCTCGACCCGCATCTGGAGGCCGTGTGTGTATAGCCCCAGGTACGCCAGGCCAGCTTCAAAAGTCCAGGCCAGGATCAGCGCAGCACTGCCCTTCATTCTCCCCGGATCTGGTCTGGCGAGGGAGACCCGGCCTTTCACACGGACTCCCCGGGTTGCGTTCTTGGCCCGGCTCCGGCCCAGACAGAACCCGAGCCTCTGCAGTCAGGCGGTACGGGTGAGGGCTGGGCGTCCCCGTGCAGGGCGCCTGTGTCCTTGCGCCCCTGTGAGGGGGGTGCCCTAAGTCTGTCTCCCCGTGAGGCAGTCTCCGGGTCCGTCCTGCGGTCTGTCTGCGTCCAGTGGTCTGTCTGCCTGTGTGTCAGTCTCTGGGTCCGTCCTGTGGTCTGTCTGCGTCCTGCGGTCTGTCTGTCTGTGTGTCAGTCTCTGGGTCAGTCTGTGGGCTGTCGGGGCCTCTGGGGCTGTCTCACCTTGCTGGTCTTGAGGATGTCAAACATGAGCGGCAAGCCCTCAGTCACCAGCTCTTCATTGTACTCCTCCTCCTTGATGGAGCTGAAATCCCGCAGGAGGCCCTGCACCACCGAGTACCGAGACTGGGAGAAAGACGTCCTCAGAGACTCGATCCAGATGTGCAGCTTCCAGGGGACGCCTGGGCCGGGAAGGGGAAGGGCAGTCACCCCCCAGGCAGAGCGCTCCCCAAAGGGACCACCGAGCCCACCTCATGATAGCCCCCTTTCCGGCAGACCAACGCACCTGACCCCTGCCCAAGTGGGGCACCCCCTCTCCCCAGCTCAGCACAGCCAGTAAGGAAAGCATTTGTTCACCCTGACGGGCCTCCCTGAGACATAAAAGGGTCTCAAAGTTCCCATCAGATGAGGTGGAGGAATGGCTTCAGGCCAAGTGCAGGGAGCCTGATCTCTGAAAATCCACAGCTCAGCCTGGGAGCCTTCAAGTGCAGGCCCAGCACCCACACTGGCCCTACTGGCTCGTCGGGCCCCAGAATTACCTACTGGGGAGGAACCATTATAATTAGGATGGGTGGCCCCGGAGACTCGAAGGCCTGGAGGCTATGCAGGGCGCTTGGGGACAGGAGGACCCCATGCCTGTCTAGAAGCCTGAAATGAACCCTGTTCTGTCGCCGAGGGCTTTTCCTAGCGCCTGGCTCCCTGGCATGTCTGTGCACATGCAGTGCCATGTAATTACTGTTTACCAGCTCCCTGGAGTATGTCACTGGGGCCGCAGAGTAATCCAAAACTACTCTGTAAAGGTCATGACAAAAACTAGCGATGTTTCCGATAATTAGAGATTGCGTCTTACTCCCCAGCCTCCCTGTGGATTTAAAAAGGTCTGATGGCATTCCCTGGGGACATGGTGCCAAGGGTAGCATCAGCATCGCTGGTTTACTGACTGTGCAGGAGTGATATTCCCATTTCACAGGGAAGAGCACTGAGGCTGGCCTGCCACCAGAGGGCCGTGTGGCTCCCGCTTCCTTGGCCCAGCACTGGGGGTTCGTGTGTCATGGCCCCCCGGGAGAGGAGCGAGGCTGCATCATGCACCGAGCGCCCACGGTTAGTGGGCCCCGGGCCCTGTGCTGTGTGTGACAACTTCACATTCGTAGGGGAGGAGCACTAGGGAGTGTGGCAGGGCTGGGATCTCCCCCAGGTCTGTCTGACCAGCCGCCTGGGAGGAAAGGAGAAGTCTGCAAGCTTGCAGGCCAAGGAGGTGGGGAAGCGGCTGATGGCCTGGAGAGCATCTCACTGACCAGAAATGCGGACTCTTGGTGCTCTAGACGCTCCCACATGACCAGGCCTCGACCAGGGAAGCTGGGGGCCCTGAGGGCACAGGGCTGGGTGAGGCTTTTGAGACATGTCCCCACTGAGGACTGCCTGAGGCTCAGGGCACCACCTGTCTTGGTTTGAGAGGACGGAGGCCCGCCCTGCGCTCCACTGCCTGCTGGCCTGTCTGGCCCTGTGGGCCTGGCCCTCTCGTGTGTGTGTGTGTGTACCTGCACACTGAGGAACAGCACGGTATGTGTGTGTGTGTCTCTGCGTGTGTGTGCCTGTGTCTGTACACGCACACCACGTGGCCTCACCCAGCGCCCTCAGCTCCATGGTGATGTCCACATAGCCGTGCTCCGCGCTGTAGTACATGGCCTCCTGAAGGGCCTTGGTGCGCGTCCGGCTCAGGCGCATGGGTCCCTCGCTGCCGCTGCCCTGGCTGGATGCATCGCTCTCTTCCACGCCCTCAGCCAGGATCTCCTCCAGGGACAGCACGTCTGCTTTGGCCTGCTGTGGCTGCGTCAGGAGCTTCCTCAGGACGTTCCTGTGGGGAAAGGTACAAAGAAGGGTGATGTCCGAGGTTCCACCATGGATGGTACCTGCCGAGCTGCCTTTCAGAGTCCTGTGGCCCAGATGGGCCAACTACGGGGTATCTGCGGGCAAAAAGGGCTCATGATCTTCCCTTCTCAGGCAGGCGGGGCCCCCGGGTGAGTCAGGGAAAGGTGCAGAAGACCCCTCCCTTCTGCCATCGGGGTACTGCTGAGAAGTCATGAGCTCTGGGGCCAAGCAGGCTCTGCCATCCTGTGTGATCTCAGATAGGTTGTTCTACCTCTCTGATGACTCTGTCACTGTAGCAGGAATCAGTATCGTCCTCTCCCAGGTAGTGTGAGGCTCAAGTGACATCACATGCAGAGCCTGATACACAACAATCGTCCTAATAGCAGCTGACTTGCATATTCCCCAGTTGTTTTTCAGTTGCTCAGTCATGTCCAGCTCTTAGCGACCCCATGGACTGCAGCATGCCGGGCTTCTCTGTCCTTCCTTCACCATCTCCAGGAGCTTGCTCAAACTCATGTCCATCGAGTCGGTGATGCCATCTAACTATATTGTCCTCTGTTGTCTCCATCTCCTCCTGACTTCTATCTTTCCCAGCATCAGGGTCTTTATTCGAATGAGTCAGCTCTTTGCATCAGGTGACCAAAGTACTGGGAGCTTCAGTTTTGGCATCAATCCTTTCAATGAATATTCAGGGTTGATTTCCTTTAGGACTGACTGGTTTGATCTCCTTGCAGTCCAAGGGACTCAAGAATCTTCTCAACACCACAGTTCAAAAGCATCAGTTCTTTGGCACTCAGCTTTCTTTATAGTCCAACTCTCACATCTATACATGACTACTGGAAAAACCATAGCCTTGACTAGATGGACCTTTGTTGGCAAAGTAATGCCTCTGCTTTTGAATATGCTGTCTAGGTTGGTCATAACTTTCCTTCCAAGGAGTAAGCGTCTTTTAATTTCATGGCTGCAATCACCATCTGCAGTGATTTTGGAGCCCCCCCAAATAAAGTCTGACACTGTTTCCACTGTTTCCCCATGAAGTGATGGGACTGGATGCCATGATCTTTGTTTTCTGAATGTTGAGCTTTAAGCCAATTTTTTCACTCTCCTCTTTCACTTTCATCAAGAGGCTTTTTAGTTCCTCTTCACTTTCTGCCATAAGAGTGGNTTGGTCATAACTTTCCTTCCAAGGAGTAAGCGTCTTTTAATTTCATGGCTGCAATCACCATCTGCAGAAAATGTATTGGGCTAACTCAAATCCATGTCTGATTAAAGTATTGC
Organism: Neotragus pygmaeus; assembly: GCA_006410875.1. Taxonomy (NCBI): domain Eukaryota; kingdom Metazoa; phylum Chordata; class Mammalia; order Artiodactyla; family Bovidae; genus Neotragus; species Neotragus pygmaeus. Next base: position 975,542 of record SJYV01008417.1, on the reverse strand, counting down.
AGGTAGTTGAATTCATTCCTGATAGTACAATCTTTGAATGGACTCTTTACTGAAGTGGCTTTATATCTAAGGAGTAACTTCAAAGAAGGCAGGAACCCTGACTTGTTCACTTCTGTATTCCTCGTGACCTGGTAGTGATACTTGGCACAGAGTAGGTGTTCAGTAAAAGTTAGTTGCATAGATAGTTGGTTGAATGAATGAGTCAAGGTGANATCTAAGGAGTAACTTCAAAGAAGGCAGGAACCCTGACTTGTTCACTTCTGTATTCCTCGTGACCTGGTAGTGATACTTGGCACAGAGTAGGTGTTCAGTAAAAGTTAGTTGCATAGATAGTTGGTTGAATGAATGAGTCAAGGTGAAAATGTAAGGATATACCCATGATTTGTATTTACTCTCTTTGGGTATATTTTCATATGGAGCTGGGTCTAGATGTTCAACAAGACTTTTTGGCATACTCTCTGGAGCAGAATTTCTCAGCCTCAACACAACATTTTGGGCTGGATAATTCTTTGTTTTGGAAAACTGTCCTGGACATTGTAGAATGTGTGACAGCATTTCTGGTCTCTGCCCAGTAGTTACAGGACCACATCACCCCCTCAAGTTGTGACAAACAGTGTCTTTAGACATAACCTAGCATGCTCAAAGAATGTTCAAGTTACTGCACACTTGCATGCATCTAACATGCTAATCACGATGGTGTGATCACTCATCTAGAGACAGACATCCTGGAATGTGAAGTCAAGTGGGCCTTAGANCCATGATCTTCGTTTTCTGAATGTTGAGCTTTAAGCCAACTTTTCACTCTCCTCTTTCACTTTCATCAAGAGGCTCTTTAGTTCTTCATTTTCTGCCATAAGGTTGGTATTATCTGCATATCTGAGGTTATTGATATTTCTCCTGGCAATCTTGATGAAGCTTGTGCTTCCTCCAGCCCAGTGTTTCTCATGATGTACTCTGCATATAAGTTAAATAAGCAGGGTGATAATATGCAGTCTTGATGTACTCCTTTCCCAGTTTTGGAACCAGTCTGTTTTTCCATGTTCAGTTCTAACTGTTGCTTCTTGACCTGCATACAGATTTCTCAGGAGGCAGGTCAGGTGGTCTGGTATTCCCATCTCTTTAAGAATTTTCCACAGTTTGCTGTGATCCACAGTCAAAGGCTTTGGCATAGTCAATAAAGCAGTAGATGTTTTTCTGGAACTCTGTTGCTTTTTTGATGATCCAGCGGATGTTGGCAATTTGATCTCTGGTCCCTCTGCCTTTTCTAAACCCACCTTGGACATCTGGAAGTTCACGGTTCATGTATTGCTGAAGCCTGGCATGGAGAATTTTGAGCATTACTTTACTAGTGTGTGAGATGAGTGCAATTGTGCGGTAGCTTGAACATTCTTTGGCATTGGAATGAAAACTGACCTTTTCCAGTCCTATGGCCACTGCAGTTTTCCAAATTTGCTGGCATATCGAGTGCAGTACTTTCACACTTTCCAAGGAGCAAGCATATTTTAATTTCATGGCTGTGGTCACCATCCAAAGTGACTTTGGAGCCCAAGAAAATAAAGTCTTTCACTGTTTCCACTGTTTCCCCATCTATATGCCATAAAGTGATGGGACTGGATGCCATGATCTTAGTTTTCTGAATGCTGAGTTTCAAGCCAGCTTTTTCACTTTCCTCTTTCTCCTTCATCAAGAAGCTCTTTAGTTCTTCACTTTCTGCCACGAGAGTGGTATCATCTGCATATCTGAGGTTATTGATGTTTCTCCCGGCAATCCTGATGTTGCCATGTACCAGTACATTTAACCCTCCCTGAGAAGAACCTCAGTATTCATGGGTGATGAATACATCTTGCTCAGTGTCACATCGAGCAGGATGCAGACTCAGAGGGGGTTCTAAGCCCCAGGCTATTCTGTAGTAACCTGTGGCCTGGGGCTCCAGATGGCTGTCTCATGGGCAGGCCCCCAGGCCACTTGGGGGTGGAGCCGTCTCCCTGCAGACCTGCCTGCCCCTCCCCAGCCCCTTCCCCACCTTGTGATGGAGGCTGGGCTGTGCCACACTGGGTACTCTGTTAACCCGCTGAGCTGACAGAGCAACAGCGCGATGACCCAGGTCCCTCAAGGGAGTCCCTCTTTGTCTTCTACTCACCTCTTCCCTGTTGTCCTTTGACCCCAGAGCGGCCTAACTCTGGTTAGGTGAGACCAGCTGCTCTGATCTCACCTCTGCCCTGTCACACCCCCAGGCAGGCCTGGCCCCTAAAAAGCAGGGTCCACCATCTGCTCCTAGAGCAGGACGTGATTTCTAGCAGAGCCACCAGGAGCATCTTCATGGTGGAGCTGAAGTCTGGGTGGAAGCCCCTAGCGCTCCAGGCTGTGGCGGGCAATGGAGAAGCAGCCCAGGCACAGGAAGGGATGGGGCCCTGGGGCAGCCCTGGGTGGCTGCAGGTGGAGGGTCTTATGGGGGAAGGGGAGGGCCTGCCCTGGGCACCCACCACCCTGTGTTTCCAGGTCTCCACCCTCTGGGCCCACATGCTGCCTAAAGACCTGTGTCTTCTTTCTGGCTGGTGTGCAGGCAGCTACCCTCTATCCACCCCTCCCCTCCATCTCTGGAAAGATCTCCAGGCCTAGCTCTTCTGCTCCTGAGAGCCGGCTTCATGCTCCACAGAACACGGGGCAGGAAGCCCTAGGTGGGTACCTGTGGCCATGGGCGGCCGAGTGGCTGAAGCAGTTCATATCCTCGTGGAGGGAGGAGGCCATGCCGTTGGCTTCAAGCATGCTGAGGAGGGGGTCGGCGCCCCGGCTAAGCAGCAAGCTGACCAGCTCGTAGTTCCCTGAAAGAGACGGGCCAGGAATGCTTCCAGCACCCACGTCGCTGCCCCCCTGCTGGGCCTGTCTGAGCACTGAGCACCATGAAAACACTGACGATGGAGTGAGGGGGAGCCCCTGGCGACCTGAAGCAGGGGTTTCAAGGCTTGCCACGGGGGTCTCTGTGTGCGGCTCAGCCAGGCAGGGTGACACTGTGAGGAGGGCCAGGTGGAACCGCAGGGCAGTCAGGGACCCTGGCTGGGCAGGGCAGCGGTGCACCTACCGGCCGCAGAGGCCAGCTGCAGGGGCGTCTCCGCATAGCTGTCTTCACCGCCGTTCACTGCAGAGCCCTCCACGTGGGCGCCAGCATCCAGGAGCAACTGCCAAGGCACAGGAAGGGCACTTGAGCATGGAGGGGAGTGTCGCCTGGGCCGGGTGCAGGGGAGGCTTCGGGAGTGACCTTTAGTTTCCTCCTGGCATGTGACCAAGAGCCAGCTCCCTCGGGCATCCAGAACTGTAGAACTCCTGGTTACCTTCACGGCTCTGAGTGCTCAGAATCTTCCCCTCTGCTTTTTGTGGTCTTGGACCAAGCCCCTGAGCTATAGGGACCTCTGAGCTATCTCCCCCTTTCCGTTTCCTACAAACTGGCTGCAGTGAAGAATAGAAGGTAGGTGTGTACTAACTCGCTTCAGTCATGTCTTTGTGACCCTATGGACCACAGCCTATCAGGCTCCTCTGTCCATGGGATTCTTCAGGCAAGAATACTGGAGTAGGTTGCCACGCCCTCCTCCAGGGGATCTTCCTGACCCAGGGAAATGTCTTCTGCCCTGGCATCCAGGTTCTTTAGCGCTAGCACCACCCGGGGAGCCCAAGAATAGAAGGTAACACCATCCAATCAACCAGGGGACTCTGAGGCTCTTGACACAGCAGAGGTTGTGGGAAAGGCAGAGCCAATAGGGTCAGAGCTGAGCGGCAGTGCTGGCCACCAGCGACTGGGTGAGCTGGGGCAGGTATGTCAACTCCCCAATCCTCCGTCTTCCTCGTCTAGAAAATGGGAGAGAGGCCTGTCTTGCAACATTGTTGGGGATTAAGTGAAGAGGCGCTCAATTCTCCACAGGGGTTCAGTAACCAGTGGTTTCTAGGGCTCCCTTCAAAGAGGTTCCATGAGCTGCCCAGGCTGGGCAGTGCAGGGCTGGAGCAGAACCTGGCTGTCTGGGACAGCAGGTGGCCTCTCCTGGTTCTGGCAAGGGCAGGCCTTGCAGGGGACAGACAGAGCAGGGCTAACAGATGCCAAGCGGTTCCCGCTGGGCTGGCTGGCTCTGCCTTGGGTGGGGGTGGTGTCAGCACCACAGATGACTTCAGTCCATCTCACCTTTCCTGACTGGCTGCTCTGGAGGGAGCCGCCTTTCCAACCCTCCCAGGTTTCCAGAGACTGAGCCTCCTCAAGACCGCGCTTGAGCAATTAGGTCAATCCTACCCGCCCCTCACCTGGGACCAGGTGTGAGGGGTCCAGGCTGACCTCTCAGTCTCCCCACAATGTGGGCGTGGGGGTGGCTGTTGGCAGGAGGTTCTTATCAGTTAGACAGCAGCTGCGGCAGCGCTGTCTGAGCCAGGGCACCAAAGCAGTGGAGGAAGACAGAGACCTGCCCGACAGGGTGAAACTGGGTACCAGTCCAGACAAGCCCAGGGCACAGCCCTGCAGGCCGGTCTGGGCCAGGGTGGAACTCTGCTCAAGGTCTCAGGAGGACAGTCACCGAAAAGCAGGCAGGATGTGGCAGTCAACCTACTGACCACTGGCTACAGAATCTCTTGTATAGGCCAGGACTACAGTGTGGACAGCGAACAGGTCGACATGACCCCTGCCCTCAAGGGACCTGCGATACAGCAGATGGCAAGGGTGTCTTGTGGACTCCCAGGAAGGAGTTGCTGGAACCCTGCAGGCCTGAGGAGCGAAGGAGCCTGGGAGCCGAGTGGCAGTGTTGCCATGCCCCGTCCACAGCTTCCATTCCAGGCCTGCTCTGACCCTCAGCCAGCCACAGCTGCCGGGACCAAGGTGGGCACAGTGTGACTTGGCTGACAGGCGAGCAGTGTCGGTCTGAGTCTTCTCTCAGGAACTGAGATGCTGAGAGAATATGGCTGCTAACGGAGAGGGGCAGAACCAGAAGGACCGCATGGTATAAGCCATAGAATTCATGAGGGGGTAAGAAGAGCTCAGGGTTGGAAGGATCGTTGGAGGAAAGAAACACATCTGTGCAGATCTGAGCACATCTGCACAGATTCCAGATTCCAGCACACCCCGAGACTCACCCACAGATGCAGAGAGGCCAGGCAGGCCTGTTATCATCTGGGCCTGCATCTTGTTTCCTAAAATCTCACACTGGAGCCGCTCACATCCTGCTCACTAGAGCCTGCTCCTTGGGGCAAACCAGTCGAGCCTGTCCTGCTGACCCAGTGAGCTGGCCTTAACCAGTGTCTCTGATCCCACTCAACACATGTGAGGCTGGGGCTGTGCTTGGGGTTCAGCCCATCTGGCAAGTTGGGGGTGCATGGCACACCTGGCAGGAGCTCACCTGGACCACAGAGATATGTCCGTGCAGCACAGCAAACGTCAGCGAGGTCCAGTGCCGGCTATCCGGGTGGATGGAGGGGTGCCTGGGAGAGTTGCTTGGAACCTGGGAAAATGCCACAAGGGATCAGTGTTTCCAAGGTGAGTGACATTGCTGGATGGGTAACATGGGGCCGGAGCTAATGGGAAGCCCTGCAGGGATGGTGGCCAGGAGTCAACTCAAGTCAAGTGCTTTCTATATTCAATTGGCAATGTCTGCCTGGAGTACCTTGTGGACAAGGCTCAAAAGGATGTTCAATTAGTGATGTCTGCTCTGGGCAGAGAGATGGCAGAGGGGAACACTTTATGCCTCTGGAGCAGGTAGCGCAAGAAGTGACTGGAGATGGTAGGGATGGCTGGGGACTAATTTGATAAAAGGGGAAAGGGGCTACAGTAACAGAATCATGGCCTTTCTCTCCAGTGGGCTCCCCTCTGAGCTCATTTCTCTGGCAGAAAGCCCGAATCTTGAGAAAAAACCATCTTTGCTAACTATGATCTCTGTGTATCTTATATTTCCAGTTCTCTGAGACATATCTACTCTGTTGTCCAAATCATCACAGCCAGCATGGATGATAAAGACCTTGGGGTGTTCTCTCGCTGGGCTGGGGGCCCAGGGCAGGTCTTTGGGGCTTTCTCACCTGGATGTCCAAGTTGGCTCCAGCATCAATCAACATCTGGACCATGGCTTCATCCCCAGCAGCACAGGCATACATCAGTGGCGTCATACCCTATGTGAAGCAAACGCAGATGCTAAACTGTCTGGAAATAGAACATGAGGACACGTGTTCCATAGGTGTCTGCCCTATGGAAACCAGACAGAGATCTCCTGCTTGACCAGCTGCTCATCTGGAACAATCTTGGGTCTTGTGCTAGACAGAAGGGGCTGGGCCTGCCCCTCCTAGGCTCGGGGGACGTATGACACCTGAAGGATCAGTAGAGGACATTTCTATGAGCACTACAGGTCACCAGAGGGGCAAAGGGCACAGGCCCAAGAGCTAGACGCCAGTACAAAGGCAACCCCGGCTGTAAACTTTGTACAAGTTACTTGTACTCCTCTGTGCCTCAGTTACTTTACCTTTAAAATGGGAATAACAACAGTATCTACCTCACTGGGTTGTTGTAAAGAGTATGAGTTACTGTGTATAAAGTGCTTGGCCCAGCTAACTATGGATGAGCTAACTAATTAAAATAACACACCACCACCATCACGGCTGCCATGCTCCACTGACATCCAAATCCACCCCAGGCCCTGCGCTGGTAAATCACCATGTGAAGAGCTTTACATGCATCATCTCATTTAGTGACCACACCATCCCTGTGGGGAGGTTCTGCTATTATCCCCGCCTCACAGATGAGGAGCGGAGATGGGGACTGACTTGCCCCAGAGTCACACAGTAGCTAAGAGGATGGACTCAGATGGAACCCAGGCCCGCATGAGCCGAGACGCTCTTCTCCCCGAGGCGTCTCACACGGGGTGGAGAGGTTGGCGTGAACGTCTCGTGCTGCAAGCAGTTCTGAGCTTTTCTGAAAGCTGAGGCCCAATCCCTACCCGAGTTTAGGGGGGAGGTTAATGGAGCCACCCCCTGGCCGGGAATCTCCTCTGTGGCCAGGAACAGCAAAGGCTGCAGCGGAAAGCACTATTCCATAGCTGGATGCTGGCAAGCGTTTGTCTGGAGCCCCGCGATGTTATTTATTAGGTTATTTTTGTGTAGACAAGATCTCCTTACCTCATAAATCCTTGCCTAGCGCCCAGAGATAAAGAAATGGCCCGAGATTAATCATGGCTGAGAGGTCTATCTACCCCACAGATCATTCTACCAACACCGAGGCTGAGGGAACAAACAGGACTGGGGCATTGAGAGAAAAGCCACCGAGTGAAAACCTGACTTTGTTTTATTCCCCTCGGCACAAGCTTGACTTCTTTTTTCTCCACAGGTCTGTATGTGATTCAGACTATAAGCCGTCGACACATCTTGTAAGGAGAAACTACTTTTTTTTGCACGTTGGTCCCTCCCCCTAAAGAGGTTAAATCAAGAGACACTGATGAACAGATTTCAGGGATAATCATCCTATCGACACCAACAGACATGGAGGCACCTTCATGGAGCATTTACTAGGTGTGATGCAGAAGTCTAGGGGGCAGGCACTGCTATCCCACAAGTTGGAGGCGAGGAGACAGGCTCAAGGGGTAAAGCAGCTTGTCTGAGCTGCCACAGCTATGATGGGAGGACTAAACTCCAGCCCTGTGAGGCTGGCATCCATGGGCTTCCCCACCCCGCTGCTGGAGGAGGAAGACATCTCCCCCAGGATGAAAGCCCCGGAGCTTGCGTCGACAGCGGCACCTTGGGGAGATGCGACACCCAGCCTGTCACCTCCCGGAGCCCTCCTGCAGCGACTCCCTCGTGGTTTCCTGTCCCAGCACGTGCCTGACTGTCCTGCCCCAAAGCTCTGGCTCCCAGCATCTCCGTTTCCTGGGATGCCTTCCCCCACTCCGCTCTGCTGCATCCACCCCCCACCCCCTCCCTCCAGCATGACTGAGGAAGAATCCTTCCCTGACTGCTCCTGCCTGACTTGCCAAAGTCCACTCTGGCTTGGGTTCACCAGGCACCTCATCACAGCCTCTGCCGTGTCACCATCTCATTTGAGAGTGCTACGTGATCTCTATGTGACCTCTCAGCTGCCATTTAACTTCCCCCAAGCTTCTGTGTGGACTTCCAAACTACAGCGCCATTACCCCGGGGAAGTTCACGCAACTGCATCAAATGAAAATTGCATCTCCCACAAGTGGGGAAGGGCCTGGGGTTGGCCTGCTTGGGTTCTCCTAATCCCAGCTCTGCTCCTCATTAGTTGTGTGAGCTCTCTACCCCAGTCTCCCTATCTATAAAATGGGGATGAATCCTGTATCACAGGGCTGTGGTCAAGATTAAATGAGTTAATTTGTGTAAAGTGCTTAGAACAGTGCCTGGAACACAGGAAGTGCTGTATAAATGCCAGCTATTCACAGCAAAAACAAAAAAGAAAGCAGGTCAAAAAATTCCAGTCAAAGTCTGCCTAAAATTCCTCCATCGCCTCCAACACTTCCTGTCCCCTTTTCTGGCTTCATTTAACGCATCAGCACTTTTCACTAACATATTCTGCATTTCATGACTTTGTGTTTCTTAGTATCTGCCTCCTCCTCTAGCATGTTAACTCATGAAGGCAAGGATTTCTACTGGAGCGTGCCAGACAGGATGCCCTAGTACAAGTCTCAGTGATAATTATCCCTAGCTCACTGTCAAGCTGATTTCTCTGGACGTTCTCCCAGCCCTGCACCATCTGGGACAGCCTCCAGCCTTCCAGTTAGGGGAAGCCGAATGCCCGTTACGAATGATTTCCAAGGTGCCTGGGAAGTCTCTGAGTTGGCCATCTACGTAGACGGCAGAGTGCGATTTGGGAGTAACCCGCTTCTTAGAAACACAGCCGAGTGGGTGAGTCTCAGGTCTGGGACAGAACAGACTGAACCACCGGTTACCGCAGTTGCTCATCACTGCGGACTCTGGTCCTGGGCCTGCCTGGCGGAGCACTCGGAACGCACCTGGTCGTCCATGGTGTTCACCCCGTCGGGGCCCAGGGCTTCGATCGCCTGGCTGATGAGGTCGGTCCTTCCGCAGTTGAGCATGCGGAAGCCCAGGTCCTGATTGAATTTTTCAGTAGCCGCTCGGGCATCCAGCCTCCGGAAGGAACTGAAACAGCATTCAGGTCTGCACAGAGGAGACCAGGTGTTTAAGCCTGGCTGTTTCTGCTAGGACACAACCTTGCTACGAGAGGTGACACCACTGTGCTAGGCCGATGTGCGGCGTGAGGATGGCGTGGACAGGGAGGATGGGGAATTACCATCTAATCGGCTGTGATTGGCCTTGTCATGCTCGGTGACAGGAAGAGCACACGCTTCAGCTTTTCTATAAACACACTAAAGAAGTGCTCTGAGCTCTTGGGAGCCGTCAACCATCAGAAATGAAATCCCCCACAAAATGATCTCTCAGGGGATTGAGGAGGAGGAAGAAGCTCTGGCTGGGGCTTGGGCCACACACAGTACCCGGTTGTGTATTTTTTTGCACGGAGTAGGCTGTACTCCTTCTCGAGAATGGTCATCGAGGCCAAGTTCCAGTCCTCGATGCCCCAACTTCTCCCCTCCATCCTTCCTGGTGAGGCCAGAAGCACCAAAGAGACGGCAGAGAGTGGACTAGACTCCCAGGTGCAGCCAAGCCATCCTTCCAAGGACAGCCATGGTCTGCAGAGGCTGTGCCATGGGCTTTTGATAGGTGGCTTTTGCCTGGAGCCTCGATTGGGCCACAGAGTAGAAAACACGTGTCACAGGACGAAGTCGTGGCATTTACAACGGAGACAGAGAAGGGGAGGGCAAAGCTAGGTCTCCCAGGTCAAGGATGGCCAGGGGACCATTCCTCTGGAACAACTTCAAGAAGCCAGTCCTACACAACAGAGGCACACTGGGAAGGAAACTAAGGGCCCAGGCTTGGGGCCACACGGGCCTGGCTTCAAATTGAGGCATGGTCAGCTTGCAAGCTGAGCATCTGTGGGCAAGTTACTGCTCCTCCTGATCCTCAGCTTCTCCATCTGTAAAATGGGCATTAAAGCCCCTTCTCTGAGGTTGTCAAAGGACTGAGAAAATGCACATAAAACAGGAGAGCTCAGCACCGGCTTGCACCTAGGAAGTGCTCCAGAAAGTGGTGGCAACCACAGGGAGGAGGGCCCACTCTGCTGTGTACCCCAGTAGCCCCACTGTGGGCGTTCTCTCACCCAAAATGCAAATGGGATTCTGCTCTGTGCCAAGACCCGTGGCTGCGGAGGACACGGGGGAGGGCAGCCCAGGTCCAGAACAGGTCAGTTCTAACAGGTGGGCTCACGGAGAGAGCGCCACAGAGCAGATCCAACGAGGGGGCTGCAGCCCCTGCTTGCGGCCCCTCCCGATCCAGGAGAGTGAGGGAGCAGCGGGTTTACCCCGGCCCTCCCCGCCTCGCTCCTCCCCGGTTCCGTACTTGAGCTGCCGGGGCTCGCAGTCCAGGCCGGGCAGCAGCAGCCGGGCCGCCTGCCGGATGTCGCCGCTGTCCACGGTGAGGCTGCGGCGGTGCTCCGCGTACGTGATGGCCACACGCATCCACTCCATCAGCGGCGGCAGCAGCATGAAGGGCCTGGGGGGCGGCAGAGAGAGGGAGAGGGTCAGGCCTGGGCAGGCACCCCCTCGAGCANCCCCCCCCACCCCCTCCCTCCAGCATGACTGAGGAAGAATCCTTCCCTGACTGCTCCTGCCTGACTTGCCAAAGTCCACTCTGGCTTGGGTTCACCAGGCACCTCATCACAGCCTCTGCCGTGTCACCATCTCATTTGAGAGTGCTACGTGATCTCTATGTGACCTCTCAGCTGCCATTTAACTTCCCCCAAGCTTCTGTGTGGACTTCCAAACTACAGCGCCATTACCCCGGGGAAGTTCACGCAACTGCATCAAATGAAAATTGCATCTCCCACAAGTGGGGAAGGGCCTGGGGTTGGCCTGCTTGGGTTCTCCTAATCCCAGCTCTGCTCCTCATTAGTTGTGTGAGCTCTCTACCCCAGTCTCCCTATCTATAAAATGGGGATGAATCCTGTATCACAGGGCTGTGGTCAAGATTAAATGAGTTAATTTGTGTAAAGTGCTTAGAACAGTGCCTGGAACACAGGAAGTGCTGTATAAATGCCAGCTATTCACAGCAAAAACAAAAAAGAAAGCAGGTCAAAAAATTCCAGTCAAAGTCTGCCTAAAATTCCTCCATCGCCTCCAACACTTCCTGTCCCCTTTTCTGGCTTCATTTAACGCATCAGCACTTTTCATTAACATATTCTGCATTTCATGACTTTGTGTTTCTTAGTATCTGCCTCCTCCTCTAGCATGTTAACTCATGAAGGCAAGGATTTCTACTGGAGCGTGCCAGACAGGATGCCCTAGTACAAGTCTCAGTGATAATTATCCCTAGCTCACTGTCAAGCTGATTTCTCTGGACGTTCTCCCAGCCCTGCACCATCTGGGACAGCCTCCAGCCTTCCAGTTAGGGGAAGCCGAATGCCCGTTACGAATGATTTCCAAGGTGCCTGGGAAGTCTCTGAGTTGGCCATCTACGTAGACGGCAGAGTGCGATTTGGGAGTAACCCGCTTCTTAGAAACACAGCCGAGTGGGTGAGTCTCAGGTCTGGGACAGAACAGACTGAACCACCGGTTACCGCAGTTGCTCATCACTGCGGACTCTGGTCCTGGGCCTGCCTGGCGGAGCACTCGGAACGCACCTGGTCGTCCATGGTGTTCACCCCGTCGGGGCCCAGGGCTTCGATCGCCTGGCTGATGAGGTCGGTCCTTCCGCAGTTGAGCATGCGGAAGCCCAGGTCCTGATTGAATTTTTCAGTAGCCGCTCGGGCATCCAGCCTCCGGAAGGAACTGAAACAGCATTCAGGTCTGCACAGAGGAGACCAGGTGTTTAAGCCTGGCTGTTTCTGCTAGGACACAACCTTGCTACGAGAGGTGACACCACTGTGCTAGGCCGATGTGCGGCGTGAGGATGGCGTGGACAGGGAGGATGGGGAATTACCATCTAATCGGCTGTGATTGGCCTTGTCATGCTCGGTGACAGGAAGAGCACACGCTTCAGCTTTTCTATAAACACACTAAAGAAGTGCTCTGAGCTCTTGGGAGCCGTCAACCATCAGAAATGAAATCCCCCACAAAATGATCTCTCAGGGGATTGAGGAGGAGGAAGAAGCTCTGGCTGGGGCTTGGGCCACACACAGTACCCGGTTGTGTATTTTTTTGCACGGAGTAGGCTGTACTCCTTCTCGAGAATGGTCATCGAGGCCAAGTTCCAGTCCTCGATGCCCCAACTTCTCCCCTCCATCCTTCCTGGTGAGGCCAGAAGCACCAAAGAGACGGCAGAGAGTGGACTAGACTCCCAGGTGCAGCCAAGCCATCCTTCCAAGGACAGCCATGGTCTGCAGAGGCTGTGCCATGGGCTTTTGATAGGTGGCTTTTGCCTGGAGCCTCGATTGGGCCACAGAGTAGAAAACACGTGTCACAGGACGAAGTCGTGGCATTTACAACGGAGACAGAGAAGGGGAGGGCAAAGCTAGGTCTCCCAGGTCAAGGATGGCCAGGGGACCATTCCTCTGGAACAACTTCAAGAAGCCAGTCCTACACAACAGAGGCACACTGGGAAGGAAACTAAGGGCCCAGGCTTGGGGCCACACGGGCCTGGCTTCAAATTGAGGCATGGTCAGCTTGCAAGCTGAGCATCTGTGGGCAAGTTACTGCTCCTCCTGATCCTCAGCTTCTCCATCTGTAAAATGGGCATTAAAGCCCCTTCTCTGAGGTTGTCAAAGGACTGAGAAAATGCACATAAAACAGGAGAGCTCAGCACCGGCTTGCACCTAGGAAGTGCTCCAGAAAGTGGTGGCAACCACAGGGAGGAGGGCCCACTCTGCTGTGTACCCCAGTAGCCCCACTGTGGGCGTTCTCTCACCCAAAATGCAAATGGGATTCTGCTCTGTGCCAAGACCCGTGGCTGCGGAGGACACGGGGGAGGGCAGCCCAGGTCCAGAACAGGTCAGTTCTAACAGGTGGGCTCACGGAGAGAGCGCCACAGAGCAGATCCAACGAGGGGGCTGCAGCCCCTGCTTGCGGCCCCTCCCGATCCAGGAGAGTGAGGGAGCAGCGGGTTTACCCCGGCCCTCCCCGCCTCGCTCCTCCCCGGTTCCGTACTTGAGCTGCCGGGGCTCGCAGTCCAGGCCGGGCAGCAGCAGCCGGGCCGCCTGCCGGATGTCGCCGCTGTCCACGGTGAGGCTGCGGCGGTGCTCCGCGTACGTGATGGCCACACGCATCCACTCCATCAGCGGCGGCAGCAGCATGAAGGGCCTGGGGGGCGGCAGAGAGAGGGAGAGGGTCAGGCCTGGGCAGGCACCCCCTCGAGCAGCCCCTCTCAGGACAGCCATGGAGGCTGGGCCCAGCCCCTCAGACCTCTGTGAGGGGAGAGCCACGAGGGGTGGAGGGGACCTGGCCTTGCTCCTCAGGGAGACCCCGGGCTGTCCCCTTCCACAGGAGCTCTGTCAGGGCTTGGAAGGAATTCCTGTCACGGGCCACGAGCAGAGCCTGAGGGCCTTAGGTGGCCCGAGAGGAACTGGGGACTCTTGCCCCCTCCACAGAATTCAGGCGGGCTCTCCAGGGTGCTCGGGGGCAGAGGAGAGTCCCACAGACCCGGGTGGGCTGCTGAGCCCCTTCATCACCCCGGACAACACCCCGAGGCCGTTTCCTTCTTCACTTGTGAGACGAGGTGATCCCCACTTCTCAGGACTGCTGGAAGGCCAGGTGAGATGACGCATGGCACGCTCTCCAGGCATGGCTGACAGGCGCTCCCTCAGCTGACCCCTGGGCTGAGGTGGATCTAGTCACTTCCTGTGGCAGGCCGGGCGGCCCCGTGGTGCTCCAGGTCCTCCAGGGAGGGCGCCCCGGGGCCTATGTCACACCCAGAACCCACAGCCATGGTGGGAGGCAGCTAGGAGGCCGGGAGAGGCAGCTCAGCAAGGCTTCGGGGCTACAAACTCAGGGGGCACCTGCCGCGGGTGTTTGTGGGCCACCAGGGGGCGCCATTCACAGGAAGGTGACTACTGCCTCCTGGTGGAGCAATATGGTGGCTCTGCTGCTCAGGACCGGCCCCTGGCCTCCCCACCAAGCTGGACTCCCGTCTGTCCGTCCTCTGCCTGTTCCAACAGTGAGACCTCAGAACGCTCCACAGCCTAGCAGACCTCACGCTGCAGAAGGGCCCTGACAGCTGGTCTTGGCTTCATGCCTGCAGCCCCCATCCACACCCCCCAACTTCCTCTGATACCCTGGGCTCCTCACGCGTTAGGTCCCTGCTGTCACCGTCTTTCCCTCAGACAGGCAGAGAGGTACTCTGTCCAGGAGGAAGACCTCCATCCTTTCTCCTCAGCTTCTGAGTAAACCACCTGCAGGGAAGGTCCTCATGAGATTTCTCTAAGGTTTCCAAAAGCTTAGGTCATCTTCAAAGTTTTCAAAGCTTCTCTCCTTGCGGGCAAAGGATGCCTTTTATTTATTTAATTAGATAATCAGATGGGGTTTGTAATCAGATGGGGCTCATTTGGAAGTTATTTTGATGTCCCGGTTCTGGCATTCTGAAAATGCACCTAGATTTGAATCATTTCACTGGCGCAGTGTGTGGTTAGTCACTCAGTCGTGTCCAGCTCTTTGTGACCCCAGGGACTATAGCCAAGCAGGCTCCTCTGTCCATGGGGTTTCTTCAAGCAAGAATACTGGAGTGGATTGCTATGCCCTCCTCCAGGAAATCTTCCCAACCCAGCGATCGAACCCAGGTCTCCCGCATTATGGGCGGATTCCGTCTGAGCCTCCAGGGAAGCCCAAAGTGCGCTAATGGTACCAACTGCTATGATGACAAGGTGGCCAAAGGTTGGGAAAAGCTTGTAGCCCTGGCCTTCAGGGATGCTCAGAACATCACCCCAACTTCCTTTCCAGCCCTCACTCAAACCTTTCATCAGGACACACCAGACCATCAGGCATTCATGGTTCTCAAGCCCACCCTGGCTGTTCCCATCTCCTCGAAAGAATGAACCAGCTCTCACCTCTGCTCATCCAGATCCTCTTTATCCTTCAAGGACTGGTTCCAATGCCACTTCTTTCTAGAAGCCTTCCCACATCCCTTCTCCAATAAAAATACTCTTCCTTCTCCAAGATCCCTTAGAACTCTATTCTAGAATAAACATGTTTATTTAAAGAGAAATAAACTATTTCTCTTTAGACAAGAATGATGCCTCCCCCATCCCTCTCCAAAGTATACCCGGCACAGGGCCTGGACACAATAGATCCTCAGTAAAGTTGAATACTGAAAGGATGGCTAGGCATCAGGAATGTGGCAGAATACATCCGAGTTTTCAGTTCTGGACCAAGTCCTCTTTCTGCCCAGAAAAAAAAAAAGACGTACTTTTCAAGGGCACAGTGTAGACTAGTTAAGAGTGGGAAGCCAGGACCCTTAATGGGGAGCTTGTAGAATCCAGGAAGGAACCACAATTCATTTGTGAATTACCCTCCTGTTTATAAGATCTTCCTTGGTTGTGAATGTCCATTTGAATTCCCCCAAAATATTTTGGAATTTTACAGTTCTTATACCACAGTGCTGCAAGGTAAGCTTAGAGACATACGTCTACATATCAGTCCTTCTGATTCAAGGGGAAGGCTTTATTTAATCCACCAGCACTGGAGACTAAAGGGTAAACAAAAAGATAGTTCACGGATGTGCCAGCCATTCTTCCCTATTGTGGCCAACAGCCAAGACAAAGAGCCAAGTGTGGCCACAAACGCTCTGAGCAGCATCTCCCAGCTGCCCTACGGGAAATCCGAGAGGGAACTCAGGAAACCATGAAGTCTAATTAGATGGTGTCATGATTCATTCCCCAGGCTTGTGCCTCTTACAACTCGGCACATGAAAAGAGTATTGGTAACTGGTGGGCAGATACTGGGGACTGGTTCATTAAGCCTCCAATTTACCAACTTAGCTGGAGATGTGGAAAACTGAAAACTACATTTCGCAGACTCCTTTGTAATTAGACTTCACCATTAAGACACAGCTGCATGAGATCTGATAAATGGATGTGAGGCGGAGGTCCCCTTTGTGTTCTTTGCTTGGTTCTACTAGCGGACCAAGTCATAAAACATGAGGTATTACCTTCCTCCTGTAGAGCATTCCAGCGTCCATTTCCCGACTTCCCGAGTGCTTCAGAGACAGCAGTACAGCTACTGAAGGCAACAACAAAACCTTCTTGACTCCAGCTTCAATCCTGAATTGCAGTTTCTGGGGTTATCTCAGAGGGAGAAGCCCCCCAGTAGCGAGTTTTGTATTGTTCTTGGTTGGAATCATTCCTAGAGGTTCAGCCTTAGACCTGCTCCTTGAGCCCAGACAATGATTCTTTTGGCACATAATTCCCTGCATTAAATCCCTTCTTGTTGAAAACACCTAGGGTGGTTTCTGTTCCCTGAACTGCACACTGATTGATATTCTCAACATACAAAAATACTCCAGGGTTAAAGCTATCACTGTGCCTCTGACTGGTGCCCACTTGTCCATATCCAAGGCCACTGCACGCCCCCAAATGATCCTTTCAGGCTTTCCTCCTTGGCCTATCCACCAGTTGACCTGTGGCCTATAAGGAAAGTAAAATGATGAGAAATTCATGGACTTTCTCAATAACATCCTTCCCTTGGCCTGTGGGTTCCAGGCTACTATTTCCTTTCAGGTTATTTCATCTAGCCCATTGGGCATGCTGAGAAGCTGGCCTTCATTACTGGACATTCTGGAAAATCCCTATAAAAACTCCCATCTGTACTGGCCACGGCTGTGTTCTAACACAGGGTGAAAGGGCTCCAGAGGAACAAGGCTGCGAATGATTGGCTATGCACCATCCCCAGGGTCTCTCTGGTTCCCTTCCAGAGAAAAAGGCCTGCTTTTCTCTTTTTGCCTTTTCGCCAGGCTGCGGTTGGCCGCAAGCCACTGACTGTCCCCTGTGCTGGGCCTGGCACCTTGGACTAGTGGTTCTCAAGTACTTTGGTCTCAGGCTCCCCTTTGTACTCTTACAGATTATTCATGCCCTCAAAGAGCTTTTGTGTATGTGTGGTTCTATCGCTAATTACTGTATCCGAAATTAAAACAGAGAACTTCAAACCTCTGAATACACATTCTGTCACCCATCAGAGTGATACTGTGCTTGTATGCCACACAGTCTCTGAAAAACTCCCCAGGGACTAGTGAGAAAATGAGTGAAAAGGCAAATAACATCTCATTGTTATGAAAATAATGCTGACCCTGGGGCCTCCTGAGAAGTCTCTGGGACCCAGAGGGTCCCCAGACCACACTTTGAGAACTGCCTTAGACAAATGCAGCCTTGCCCTGGGGCAAGGCTGCTCTTAGGCATGGGGCTGGCATCCCACCCCAGTCCAATTCTAGAATGGTGTGTGGTGTACATGCACACTCCTTAAAGATCTGAGGATTCCACACCATATCTTCACTGGGAGAAAACCCTAGTTTCTAGAAGCCACTGAATTGAGTCTATAACCTTGGGCATATCATTACCTTCTTTGGGCCTATTTTTCTTTTAAAGATGGAGTTAGGTTGGTGGTTTCTAGACACCATCATGAGAAACCCTTTTGCTGTTATTTCACAGCCTTCATAAGATAAAAGCTGTACCTTCTGTACAGAGGTCAAGTACACGGGCTCTTGAGGGAGACTGCCATAGGTTGCAATCCATTGCACTCTTGATGAATTATAATCCTGTGCAAGTTATCTTCTCTCTCTAGACTCAGCTGTCGCATCAACAAAATGGCTATCAATAATAGGGCCATCTCATAAGACAGCCAGAAGTATGTACATAAAGTGCTTAGCACATGGTAAGTTCTTGGTAAAGGTTAACTATCATTTTGGTGTCTGTTGATAGAGAAAATACGTAATAGCAGAAAAGGCTATAAGAATCTATTAAATGCCTCAGCTCCAGCCTTCATCAAGCCCAGCCAATTCCCTCTCCACACCCCCCAACCTTCCTGCAAGTATAAACATGCAAAGCTTGCAAAAGCCTGCCAGCGAGCTGCCCACCACCCAGTCCACCTCAGCTCATAAAACAGAGCAACAAACGCAACCACTATGTCGAGTGTGATCTGGAGACTGTTTCTGGCGGTGCAGGGCCTTGGCCGTCAAGAATCCTGGATGGGGGACGGGGCAAGGACAACAGAGACCCAAGAGCTTTGGAGGGCGTGAGGGGGTGGGCACGGGATACTGTGAGGGACCTGCAGTCCTCGAGGGCTGCTGGCGGCCTAACCTCGGAAACACCACACATACACTTGCAAACACATCCGGTCGGGCTGCTACTGTGACAAACTAGGCCACTTAAAAGGGACACCGGCTCCAAGCATTTGTCTTTGTGTGCATAAAATAGCAATTCACATCATGAGGAGAACTCATAAAATACAGCCAAGGAAGTGGGCCTTTAACAGGAAGTGGGGTGAGGAGGAGGAAACACAGGCCCCGGGAGGCCCAGTGTCTCGCCTAAGGTCACAGAACCCGTCAGCAGCAACAGGGAGACCAGCTCCAAGCGTCGTGACTCAGTTTCTCTTCTCCCTCTTTAATCAAACATTTGAGCCTGAGTATATCAAGCCAACAGGCTCACAAGGCCCCTCACCAGGACCAGGCCTGCAAAAGCCATTTTTTCCCATTAAAAAAGAAATGAAAGAGAATAAACTTCTTAAGGCCTTGGTTTTAAGAGGTCTCTGCAGCCTGGGAAAAAAAAACCAGAAAACAAACCCTGCCCCACTCAGCAAGCGTATGATTTATTGGGATTACAGTCCCATAAGCGGTGTCTTAACAACATGAAACAGGAAACGCCTCCGATTTCCAGCTCAAAGCAGGCTCTGTTCTTCCTTGAGGTGGGCAGGGGCCTTGGGGAGAGAGTCAGGTTGGCAGATGGGACGCAAGCCTGGAACTGGAGGCCCAGGCATGATAAGACCTTGTGCCTCTGTCCCCACCGGGCAGGCCAAGTCTGGGGCCAGTAGGTATGTCCCCTCTGCGCCCACGCATGAGGCCTGGGTTCACGTATTCAAGCGGGCAGGTCTGGGAGGTGCCCACTGGCTGGGCAGGCCCTCGACACCTGGCCTGAGGTCAGCCCTGGGAAACCTGGGCCATGGTTTCTTAACTTCCACTGTTGACTGGGAGCAGAGGGGGGCCTTGGGGCACAGGCCTGGCTCCCGGGGCTGGAGGGTTTGGGGAGGCCCATGGTGCCTTAGGCTAGCTCTGTAAAGAGATGTCTTCATCACCATCTAAGCTCAGCCCACCCTAAGGTAAGGATCCTTAATCTAGGAAAGGAATCTCACAAGGACCAGCCAACACAGATGATGGTCAAGGGAGGGGCTGGCCAGAAGATCTCCCACCCTCAGCCCTAAATTCTTGCACTGACTTTGCCCTGCCTTCAGTGAGGGCCACTGCTGAGCCCTAGGGTGGAATAGGGTGACCTTCCCTCCAATCCTTCTCTCTTCAGGACCTTGCTCGGAAGCACACTGCTTCCACACCCCTCCCTGCCATGCTGCCTGGATTGGGCCTGGCAAGTGGCACCATCAGAACCTACAAAGATGCCAACATTTTCCCAATCAAGTGCCAGCTCTTCAAGCAGAGACTGCTCTGGGAAAGTCAAGGTTGGCTCTGCTTTGCCAACTCTGAGGCCCTCACCCCCAGATCCCCCAAGATTTCCGGAGGGCTGCGGTGGCCTAACACCAAGCCAAAACATCCATGGAGAATGAAATCAACATTGTCCCAAATGAAGTCAGATCCCACTCTCAGCACAAAGGACGCGATTCTAGTCTGGCTCACAGCTTGGACTAATTATTTTTCTAGAATGGCTTGGTAAACCAGAGTGGTTTGGCTCAGCTCGGAGTCAGAGCTGAGCAGGCATCTCTCTTCTGACTCTGAGGACTATCTCCCCCCAACAGCCCCTTGGCCTCGGACCCAGCAGCTGACCCCTAGCAGAATCTCCACCTGGGGTCAGGTGACTTCTGTGAGAGGCAGGGCTTAGGGCTTTCTTCGGGGAAATATGCTTTTCTTATTAAAACCCATCTGGTACAGATTAGAGGCACCAGAAAAACCTCTACTTGCTCAGATATGCATATGGATATAAATTTAGATTACAACCCAGTCGTGATTAGCTGTGAACGACTTCCCTACCTCTTCCTATTGGTTGCCCATCAGGAAACCTCAATATGAGCTATGGATGGGAGGCCAATAGTGTAGCAATAGGGGTATCCTGGGGGATGCTGGCCCAGCTCCTCAGGCAGCCAGGATTACTCAGGAAACACAAACAGCTAGTGTGTACAGAGCATCTGCTAAGCACCTGGCACTGTTTTAAGCCCTTTACATCCATTGACTCATCTCATCCTCATTGCTACTTTAGGTAACAGGTATTATTATTGTCTCCACTTTATACGTGGGGAAACTGAGGCCTGTAGAGGTCAAGTAACTTGCTCGAGGTCACACACCTAGTAAGTGGCAGAGCAGGGAGGTAGTCCCAGGCAGGGTATCCTCAAGATCCAAGCTCCCAAATAGTATTCCACCGCCACCTAGCTTAGTAAGCTGACTCTGGCTTCCCATTTTCTGGACCCTACGCCACCGCTTTCATCTTGGGAATGATGAGTATTAAGCACAGATTAACCGTGTAATCTGTCACCAAGCTGGACCACATTTGAGAAGGAAGAGGCGTGCTCCTGCCAACAACACAGGGACAGCAGACATAAGAGACAAGTGTCTCAGGCAAACACAAACACCCGGTCACCCTAGCATTTGGCACTTGGGTAAAGCGCCTCGCTTGGCTCATGGGTCCCTGCAGCAGTGGGAGGCCCTCTCTGCCCACCCGCCCTGAGCCTGGTCTCCATTCTGCTTCTGCACAGCACACGCCCGCTAACTGCTTCAGTCGTGTCCGACCCTTTGCTACCCCATGGACTGTAGCCCGCCAGGCTCCTCTATCCATGGGATTCTCCAGGCCAGAATACTAGAGCGGGTGGCTATTTTTTCTTGCAGGGGATCTTCCTGACCTAGGGATCGAACCCACATCTCTTATGTCTCCTGCATTGGCAGGCGGGTTCTTTACCACTATTGCACCTAAGAAGCCCCCAAACACACACCAGTTGTAATCAGTTTGCTAGCTGGCATTGACTGCTTTGTCCTCAGACTGTAATTTCTCTGAAGGCAGAGACTGCTGCTGTCCATCCCTCAGGACAGAAGCCCACGTTAGAGACTCAACTTTTGAATCTAGAAATGCACAGCACGCCTCTCACTCCTGGAGGCAGAGCCCTCGAGCTGCGAACATGTTCTCAGGGGTCTGCCCTTACTCTGGTGCTCTCTGCAGGGTCCCTGAGCTCTAAGTCAGCCAGATGAGCCCATGAAATGGGGAAGCACTTCGTCTTCCATGCTTGGAGGCCTGAGCTGACTTGGGTATTAACAAACGGTTCTCTTCAGAAAAGAAAGAAAATATTGCCCTGATAAAAAGCCATTTCACAGGAGAATCTACCCAGGATCCGCTTCCTGGGGAACTCGGCTGACTGGGGCTAAGGTGGTTTTTCTGGGAGGCTGGAGCTGTCCCAGGGAGGCTATGGCAGGTGTGGTTCAGTAGATGTCCATGTGGCCTTGAGCCGCGATTTGGGGGACACAGCCATCTATCTTTGATAACTGGGCCTGATTCCAGGTGGCTTCTTATGTGGGCGGATGTTACAGATTTCAGTGGAGACTGCACCCCTCCACCCTCTCCCACCCAGCAGGGAGGGCTCCAGTGCTGCGAGCTTCAAGGCCTCTATCTGGCCTCTCAGGCCAAGGCCCTCCCACATGGTGGCCTGGCTGGTCGGCAGCTGGCCCAGCTGGCAGAGTATCGCTGCTTCCCACGCACCTGGAATGGAGCGGGGTGAAGGCAGGCCTCTCTCCACCTGGCTAGGGTGTGGCTCCCTTGGCCTCCCGGCCACACCCCACCCACGGGGCTCGCTGCTGCATGAAGGTGTAAGAGATGCAGAATCACCCAGGCTCAGCGTCTGTGATGGCTGACAAGAAACCACAGATCTTTCACCACGTGAAAGGAGTCAGACTGGCAAGGGCCTCTAGCCTGCTCAAGTACAAGCTCCTTCTTTTGAACACAACGCTTTCAAAACACGGTGACGGAGCTTGTTGCCACTCATGGATCTCAGCCAACAAGTCAGGCTGGAGAGGAGCCTGTGGCTTAGCTGTCCCGCTCCACTTATCCCGCGGATAACTGCTGAGCAGTGGGGTGGGGGTTGGGTCTTTTATTTAGTCTCTGAATAGGTATTCCTGTCTGGATTCAGCTGGGTATCATCACACAGCATCTGCCTTCTCCCATACCCCAGAGTCTAAGGCGGAAAGGGGACCCATTCACACACTCAGGTGAAGAGTTTCCAGAAGGGACTTTCCTGGTTGCCCAGTGGTTAGTTAAGACTCCATGCTCCCAATACAGGGGGCCTGGGTTGGGTCGCTAAGATCCCACGCGCCACAGCTAAAACATGTCACACACAGCAATGAAGATCACAAGTGCTGAAACTAAGACCCAGCACACCCAAATCAATCAATCAATCAGTCAATCCAACGGCTCAAGTGGTAAAGAATGCAGGAGACACAAGAGACAAGAGTTTGATGCCTGGGTCAGGAAGATCTCTTGGAGGAGGAAATGGCAACCCACTCCAGTATTCTTGTCTGGAAAGTCCCATGGACAGAGGAGCCTGGCCGGCTACAGTCCATTGGGTCACAAAGAGTTGGATGCAACTGAGCACGTGATAAAAGGATTTTTTAAAAAGTTTCTAGAAACTTCTAGGAGGAGGTAGGGGCATGTCTGTTGAGGCCTGGCAGAAAAGCACTAGTGTAAGAGGAACGTTCCCGATTGGTTACCAGTGAATTGGACCTGTACTGTAGAGGCAGTGCACTCCGGCGCAGTCAGAGAAAAAGCTTCCCAGCACTTGCTCAGGCTTTCTGTACCCTCAGCCCAACTGCAGCTTCAGGGAAGATGCTGGCCTGGGCAGTAAAGCAGTAAAGCCTCATTGCTAAGATTTGCTGAGGGCCTACTATGTGCCAAGTAAGCATGAGGCCATTCTGCAAACTTTACCCTTTAACAGTTACCCTGTAACGGAGGTATAACTATTAGTCTGCGTTTTACAAACGTGGACACAGGTCCACATTGGCTTTGAGAGGTTTGGACACAGGTCCAAAGTCATACAGCTAGCCAGTGGTGAGCTGTCTGGCTCTAAAGTGAAAGACTCCAGGGTCTTTCCAGAGACCAAACTGTCATGCATGAAACGCTCTGAGCCCCTGGCCGGTGGAGAACCGGAAGGCAGGTACGAGGGAGAAAAGAGTTACCGCAGTGTGCCCACAGGCCTTCTGTCCCACCTCCAGCCTCTGTGCCCACTGCCTCATCAGCACTGAAGGCAGGAGGGATTGGGGTGCTGTGCTGGGGCCCAAAGTCCCAAGGGAACACTCTGGACCCCTTAAGAGCCTTCTGTCCCCAAATCGGAAATATGAAAACAGCCAAGGAGGCGGCAGTCAGAGGCGCCTGGCTTGTGGGAGGAGGGAGGTCTGGGAGCTGGCTGGCAGGCAAGTAGGAGCAGGCCAGAGCCCGCCCATGTGACTGTAGACATCGCCTGAGCTCCTATCCTGCCCCATCCCCAGGGGTCTGGAAAGTCCACACTCAGCCTCGGAAGCTGCCTTCTTTGAGAAAGCAAACTCCATTCCCCGGAGTTGGGACTTCCCAGCACCGAGGCTCTCTCGGGGAGCCTGGCGATGCTGTAGACAAAGGGGATTGTGGCTACATGCTATAAAAACATCCCCGGGCCCGGCAGTTCCTGGTCCTCTCCTTCCTGGTGGGACTGGTGGGCGCAACAATGGGACAGGAAGTCATACGCAACAGGCAGCCCCCGGGGCACTTGTCAACGGCTGGGCTGGGATCCTGTCTCCAGCCTCTGTTATCTGGCACTGCTACTTCCTCTGTCTGCCCCCTATCCCTGGCTCACTCCTTCTCGAAAGCTGGATGGATGCCCACCTGTGCTGGCCACCCAGAGCCAGCAAACTCAAGCCTGTTGGGGGGAAGAGGCCCTGAGAAGTTGAGAGCGGGCAGCCCAAGTCACAGGAGGTGCTGATGGAGGGACCAGCTTCTGGGGTCTTGTTCTCTCTCTCCTGGAAGGCGGGAGGGAAGTATTGCCTGTGATACTGTGAATTCACTGTAGCCTTATCATTGGCTTTCCCTGTCTAAGCTCTGAGCTGTCTCTTTCTAGCTGTGACTCTGGGTGTCTGTCTTGCCCTCTGCTGCGGGAGAAGGCCTCAGTCTGTGCCTTCCTTCAAGAGCTTCCCTCGAGAGCTTGTGAGGAACTGCTAGACAGCTGTGGTTATAAAGTGCTTTATAAGCCATAAAACTGTCCAGGACTTCCCTGGCGGTCCAGTGGTTAAGAATTTGCCTGCCAATGCAGGGGTCACAGGTTTGATCCCTGGTCCCAGAAGATCCCACATGCCATGGGGCAACTAAGCCTGTGGGCTGCAACTACTGAAGCCCATCACAGCCTAGAGCCTGTGCTCTGCAGAGAAACCACCACAATGGGCGGCCCATGCACTGCAACTAGACAGTAGCCCTGGCTTGCCGCAACTAGAGAAAGCTTGAACACAGCAACGAAACCCAGGGCAGCCAAAAATAACAATAAATATTAAAAAAAAAAAATGTCCAGATGTTTGTGAAGTGAAAGATGCTCAGTCGTGTCTGACTTTTTGTGACCCCACGGACTATACAGTCTGTGGAATTCTCCAGGCCAGAATACTGGAGTGGGTAGCCTTTCCCCTCTCCAAGGGGTCTTCCCAACCCAGGGATTGAACCCAGGTCTCCCGCATTGCAGGCAGATTCTTTACCAGCTGAGCCACCAGGGAAGCCCCCGGATGCTTGTAGCCCATGTAAACATCTATCAGTTCACACCACTCCCACACGTGACACTTGGCGGCGGCAGCCTGTCCTGCGTAGGCCCTGGGACCAAACCATAAGCAAGGGGCCCGGGACACAGGTGCACCACAGACTTTGGAGCATTTGACTTGCTGCTCGGTTTGCGAACCAACAGGTGGATGAAATCCAGTTTTTAGAGATCTTTGAGATTCCTGGATGGTGGGTTGTGATAAATCCAAAGTTTGTACATATTTCTGTTCAAAACAGTCCTCAATGAGCTAGTCCTTTGGTCCATCTGAACTACTTCATCTTTGTCACTTGCCTGGTTCATTGGCTACTGTCAGAGTGAGTTAAGAGGGAGTTAAAGGCAGAGACTGAAGGAGGTATATATCAGAGGAAAAGAAAACAAGCATTCTGAGTAGATGTGATTTTAAAAATCACCATTGTTTTGGGTTATTTAAGCATTAAACACGATTTAGCTATGAGTCCTTTCACAGGTTTATGAAAATAGTAATTATACAGCTAATAGCAGCTACCATGTATGAAGATTACTCTGTGCTAAGTCCTTTCAATGGATTACCTCATTGGATCCATTCAAAAACCTTGGCAAGCAGATCAAGCCATTTTTCATGAAAATCTGGGGAAACTGAGGCCTGATAAATTAATGTGCCCATAGTCACACAGCTCATCAACAGCAGAGCAGAGACCCCAGGGATGGTCTTTCTGACTCCATAAGTCCAACCTTTAGGCTCTATAGCCTATCTCACTGAACAAAATACTTAACTGCTTACTCCGTGCCAGGGAATGTTCTATGTGCTGGAGTCACAGTGGTTACACTGACCCTCGGCGTTTACCTTCTAGAGGGGTGAGAAGAGGGCAGAAAAGGAAGGAAGCAAATACATAGACAAGGTAGCTTCAGACAGAGGACGGTGCTTGGAGTAAAATAAAAAGGAGACAGAAGGGTGGAGAATGACTAGGGGTGGGAGGGATGGCTCCCTGCGTACACTGCAGACCACAGACAAGTGGCTTCAGAGGTCCCCGGACACAGCAGCTTGAGCAGTGCATGGAAACAAGTACTTAATCCACCCAATAGCTATTTTTATTTCTTTTACTTCCATTCTGGGTAAACAGATGGAAATTTAATGCACAAAAGGGGGGGAGCAGAAAGAAAAGAGCTTAACATTGCAAATCTTCTTGAAATGGTATTTAAGGGAACCACAAGTCAGGAGTACAAAGCCATCACTGCCATCATCTCTATTATTTGATAAGAAAACACTTTCGCAAGCTGAGCAAAAGATTAATGAGCCCATTTCTTCAGACTGAACACTCAGCCTGTGTGCGGGTGCCTCCTATTTATGTAAAGTGCTCATCCGAGGGGAAACAGCCCCCTCCTGCATCCGGACTGGAACAAAGAAGGGCCTCTCCTCACTGTGGGCTTCATGTGTGTGAAGCCCTGCTCAGGGCGAGCCCTGCCCAGGATTTTCAGGCTCCCCCAGGAAGCAGGTACTGCTGGGATCTTCACTCTACACAGGAGGAAACCAGGGCTCAGAAGGTAAGGAGACGTGTTCATATCACGTGGCTGAAGGAGGGGCTGGCTTGATCCTCACACACCCTTGAGAATGTGGGTCTCCACGAGAAAACCACTCAAGTCCCACCTAGAAGCATCTACCTAGACAAACAACAACCAGTGATGACTTAAACACACACACACACCCCTATTCTGTGTTTGAAAAAAATGTAGATCCAGACTTCCCTGGTTGTCCAGGTCCTAGTGGTTAAGAATCCACCTGCCAATATAGGGGCCACAGGTTCGATCCCTGGTCTGGAAAGATCCCATGTGCCACAGAGCAGCTAAGCCTGTGCACAAAATCTACTGAAGCTGGCACGCTCTAGAGCCTGAGGGCTGCAAAGACTGAGTGTTTGTGCCCACCTACTGCCTGTGGCTGCACCCAGAGAAGCCACTGAAACGAGAAGCCTGCGCACTGCCACAAAGAGGAGCCCCCGTGTGCCGCAACTAGAGAATGCCTGCACGCAGCAGCGAAGGCCCAGTGTAGCAAAAAAAAAAAAAAAGGAGATCCATGTCGGTCACAAAATACACACTGTGAAGCACCAAAATCCCTCCGTGACTTCTGCTGCCCACACCCCATCTGCCCCAGTGTCCTGTGGCTGGTCTTTAAGGCCCCGTTAGAAGCCCAGTCTGTTCTAACATGCCCACCCCCCTCCAAGGATGCCAGCCTTCCTCAAGATCCTCTGGAACAGGATGGTGAATATGATGATGAAGAAGAAGGAAAAGAAAATGATGATGACTGACACATACTGTGTGCCAAGCATTAATGTTTTGCACATACTAACTCAATTCCCACGACACTTCCATGCAGTCTGCACTCCTGGTCCTGTGCTGAGAAGAAACTGAGGCATAGAGGCTAAATGACCGAGGCCACCAGCTCGTACGTAACACAGCTGGGATTGAATCCAGGCCAGTGGCAGAGCCTGAGGGCTGCCCTAATGAAGTACCAGACAGTCAAGCTTCCTGTAACACTATCTGCTGGCTCTTGCTCAGTTTTTCCCCCTTGTCTTGTTTTTGCCTCTCTTATTAGGCAAGAGACTCAGTCACATAAGGCACTCCTTCATAATTCTCTTATATCCCTTCCCTGCTGATCAACAGAAGTATAGCGAGAAACGTGAGTTAATAAGTGAAGTGCATAAGATGGTATCGTATCTGTCACTTAATATGTGTTCTATAATGCTAGCTATAATCAGTTGGGGTGTTTGTAAGTAGGAGTAATATTAGGAGTTGCATTATTAATTATTATATTGGTAGTGGCAGTAGTTATCTTAGTAGTATCAATAGTAGTTAGTAGTAACTGTATGAGTTGTAGTCATATTACTAACCCAGATGCTGCTTGAGAACCACTTTTAAAGAAACCTCATCCTAAAGAAACATTCATCATCAATGAAGAGAGACTATTCTCAATGTCAACCATGTCATCTAAGAATGCTGATAACCATAATGGGGGGGGGGGGGGGGTGGAAGAAGGGGGGAAAACATAATAACATTAAAAACTCTTCNGGTGACAGCCACCATTTATTCTTATGGACCAGGCACAGCTTTACTGTACTCAACTCATTTAATCCTAGTAGCATCTTATTATCTTCACCATTTTACCATTAAGGAAACTGAAGGCCTAGAAAGATGGGCTGACATGTCACACTGCTAGAAGATAGTAGAGATGACACCTCCAGGATGACCCTAGAGGCTGGTGGAGCCCCCAGCCTTGGGCAGTACTTGCGGTCATGGTATAGACGTTAGGTAGAGTGGGCCAGAACCCTGTTGGCTCACATCTTTGCTAACTTCAGCTTTTCCGAGTTCTGTCCACATACTTTCAGGAACCCTCTTGGCCAGCAAGACACGGATCAGGGCACCCAAGGGCTGGGCTGGACACACAGTACCTTCTTCTGGGATCCCACCTGGAAAAAGACTTTGAGCAAAAATAGCTCCATGGGAACTGGGGACTACGTTTGGTATCAAACCAGCATTCTGGGCCCCATGTCACTTTTGACCCTGCCGGGGGCGCAGGACCACGTACCAGACAGCTCTGGGCTGGCTCCGGGTAGGAGGGCCTCTCCTCACAGCGGCATGGGAAGGGCTTCCTAGCACCTGCATTCTCAGAGCAGTCCAGGTGCTGAGAGCGGATGTTGGGGGAGAGGACAAGTGGAAACCAGTTGATCCTGAAACCATGGAACCAGACAGCGGGGCAGGGCTTTCTAGGCCACAGGCTCAGCCCTCCCCTTGCCTTGGCCCCTGAGGTCCCAGCCCCCTCGGGCATCATTCTGGACTGTATTTCCTTGTTCTCACCCAGTTTCTCTCTCTCGCCCCCAGGTCTCTCCTCTATCTCCTGCCACGGGGTCATGGCTTTCGCCTGTTCCTTCTGCCTGATACTAATCATCATAGTAGCTAATACCAAGCATTCACGGTGTCCAGGTCCTGCTCTAAAAAAGTCCTGCCTGCATTAGCTCCCTAGAACTCATAACTTAAAGGTGGCTGTGAGAAGTACAAGTAACATGTACCCTCAGGCTTTGCAGAGACTAAGGGACAGGTTGAAGGTTCTAAAATCAGTCAGTGAGAAGTGAGATCTCTTTGAATTGCAGTTTTCCCCTCCAATTGCACTCCGTTGGCTAAGAAACAGGACACCAGATGTTTCTAAGCTGCATCCCAAATCAGACGCTCCTCCTGGCTCAGTGTCCTGAGCACCAGCAGGGCCTGAGCCTTTGGAGCGTGCTTCTCTCCCACAGAGGGGCAGCGTGCAGGCCTGGGGTGGGGAGATAGAAGCCAGGGGCCAGGGCGTGAAGCTCAAGCAAATGGACTAGGGTGCAGACAAGCAGCCCACCTTCATTCCCAGTATTCCGCAGGTGTCTGGCTTCTCCAGGCTGCTGGCAGCACTTCTTGGGGAGTCTGAGCACCCCCAATGCCCAAGGTTCTGAGGCAGAAAGCCAGATTTCTGCCCCCCTCCACCTCCACTCCCTCTGCCTCTCTAGCTGTATCTGTTTCCCTCCTCGTGCTCTGCTATATGATGTTCTCGTCCAGCAACTCACTGGCGAGACAGCAGACCTCCCTCCACTCCTGCACATCTCCACGACCTCCTTCCCCACTTCCCCAAACTCCTCATTCCCAGGAGGATCATGCCCTCTGTTCTGGCTCCCGGTCCCTCTGCCTCCAGGCACAGGGAGCGAGGACCATGCTGAGCCAGATGGTTGTCCGTTCTCCTTCAGACCACAGAGTGGGGGGAAGGAGGCTCCCCCCATCTCCCTGGGTAACCCTGGATTTCTGACAGCAAGTACTTTCACTTTCTGGGCTTGGTCACGGGTGATGATGTGCCCTGCAGGATGGCAGCTGGGACTAATCCTGTGTTTGAGACCCTGCCGTATGCCTCGCTGGTGCCTGTGATGCAAAGCTGCCAGCAAGAGAGGGATCCTGGGAGGGTGCAGGGAGGTTTCAGCTGCAGGGGCCCTCCCCAGGAGCCGAGGAAGGTGTACTTGGAGAGGAGAGGCTGGCAGGGCCAGAACTGCCCTGGAGGAGGGGGGTAGCCAGGGCTAGGACCCACCCAGGTTTTCTTAGAGCTTTAGGCCTGGTTCTCAGCCGCAGCTGGGAATGCTGTAGCCTAGCTGGTGAAGGGCGAGGGCCTTCAAGTCAAAGAGATCTGATTTGAATCCTTGCCCAGGTACTCAGCAGCTCGGTGCCCACTGGCCCTGTGCCCTCATTGGTAATGTTAGCACGCACCTTGCTGATTCATTGTGGGGCACGGAAGAAGCAGAAGTAGGTAGAGCTGCCCTTTAAAAGGGAAGAGGTGGCTCCTTTCACGTGTGTTATCTCACAGCCCCATTTTACAGATAGGGAGCCTGCGGCGTGGAGGGGCCTGCGTGGGAGGCTGGATCTGAGCTCAGGTCTCTGTCTGAAGCCTGTGCTCCCTTCCCCACTGCTGCCCGGCTCACCGCGGTGGCAGACGGAAGCACATAAGAGTGCCTCCTTGTGCCCCTGCAAAGCTGCCCCCTTGCAGCTTCCCTCCTCCCTCCAAACCCAGAGCAGGAGGCCATAGGGAGGACGGTCCTCATGGAGAGAGATATTGGAGCCCCATCGACTAGTGTAGAGGCGGCCTGTGGTGCAGCAGGGACCCAGGATGAGCTTCGTGGAGGGATGGAAGTGTGACCCACCCGCCCCTTGTCGTGGTCACACACAGCACCCAGCAGGAAGGGGGAAGGGCAGTCTCTTCAAAGCAGAAACCTACGAGCACAGACTGGAGTGGCGCCATCAGCGGTGTCATGGGCCAAACCCAAGTTACCAAGCTGGGCTCCTTAGCCCACGTGTGCGAGGTCATGGAAGAGGTCCCTTAATCCCAACAGAGCCAGACATCCCCCAACCATCGAATCCCCAAGCAGACCCAGAGGTTCTGCCTTATTCTGGTTGGGAGACCTGACCCCATGCTCCAGACCCAGGACAGAGGGAGGAACCTCAAGGGAATGAAGTGGTGGACGGGAGAGGACAGAGACACTGCCCGACTCACAGAAGCAAAGGGTGTCTCCCTGGAGCCCTANCACGGAAGAAGCAGAAGTAGGTAGAGCTGCCCTTTAAAAGGGAAGAGGTGGCTCCTTTCACGTGTGTTATCTCACAGCCCCATTTTACAGATAGGGAGCCTGCGGCGTGGAGGGGCCTGCGTGGGAGGCTGGATCTGAGCTCAGGTCTCTGTCTGAAGCCTGTGCTCCCTTCCCCACTGCTGCCCGGCTCACCGCGGTGGCAGACGGAAGCACATAAGAGTGCCTCCTTGTGCCCCTGCAAAGCTGCCCCCTTGCAGCTTCCCTCCTCCCTCCAAACCCAGAGCAGGAGGCCATAGGGAGGACGGTCCTCATGGAGAGAGATATTGGAGCCCCATCGACTAGTGTAGAGGCGGCCTGTGGTGCAGCAGGGACCCAGGATGAGCTTCGTGGAGGGATGGAAGTGTGACCCACCCGCCCCTTGTCGTGGTCACACACAGCACCCAGCAGGAAGGGGGAAGGGCAGTCTCTTCAAAGCAGAAACCTACGAGCACAGACTGGAGTGGCGCCATCAGCGGTGTCATGGGCCAAACCCAAGTTACCAAGCTGGGCTCCTTAGCCCACGTGTGCGAGGTCATGGAAGAGGTCCCTTAATCCCAACAGAGCCAGACATCCCCAAACCATCGAATCCCCAAGCAGACCCAGAGGTTCTGCCTTATTCTGGTTGGGAGACCTGACCCCATGCTCCAGACCCAGGACAGAGGGAGGAACCTCAAGGGAATGAAGTGGTGGACGGGAGAGGACAGAGACACTGCCCGACTCACAGAAGCAAAGGGTGTCTCCCTGGAGCCCTACCAAGTTCCAGCCTCTTTGTGCACGGGAGCGAAGAGGGGCCCCAGAGCTCTGCTAAGGGTGTCAGAGCGGCAGTGCCTCACAGGGGCACGTGGCCTGGCCTGCGGCGGGAAGGCCAGCCTGGCTCTCCAAGGGCGGCAGGGCCTGCCTTGGGTGGCAGGGCTCCCAGAGGGAGCCCAAGTCCAGCAGGACCTGCTTAGCAGCCAGGAGCTGGGCCATCAGAGAGCTGTCGGGCCGCCCACCTGCCTGGGTATTCTTAAGGCGTCCTCCTTAACCGTCCCCAAATTTGACATTTGAGGATTCTTTTTTCCTCATTGTGGTTCCAATTTTCCATGTGTCTAACATTTGAAATGATTCATGGAAAAATGCCTTTGCGTCCAATTTCTTTGTGCCACGGACAGTGCGGTTTGTAAATAATGGGCTTTCTAAACACACACTCGTGTGTACGTTACCACTCCAGCACAGCTACAGCAATCACATACAGACAAGCAGCTTGGGTCACACAGGAACCCTGATGTCACGTTTCGGAGCATCAGGCCCTGGGAATCCTCCCAGGAGGAAAGCCAGAGGGTGGCCACAAAGACATCCCGGGGGTTCTGGGCACAGTGCCTGCAGAAGAGCACCTCCTTGGCCAGCGCCACAGCCAACGTCCACGGTCACAGCCCGAGGGCCAAGCCACCCAGGCTGGGGTAGCGGGTCCCGGGGAGGTACTTCTGCCTCCTCTCCCAGTCACCTTTGCTTGGGTAACCCAGCCTCAGGCACCCTCGGGGACCTCACCGACCAATAAGCAAGCCCCCTCTCTCTCCGTCCCCACACACTCTAGATGTTTTCTTGGCCCTTTCACCCTCCCAGCCAAGCTCTAGCAACCACAACAATTTCTCCGCAAAGCAGAAACAGCTGGGGCGGACGGCTCATGCTCTGACCCCACCTCCCTGCTGGTGCTTCCTTCAGGGAAGCCGGGGCCTCCACCTGCAACCTTCTCGCTCTGTGTCAGGCCCTGCCTGCCTCGGCCCTGCATTCGCTAGATAGCTCCCAGAGGATTAAAACGATGGTGATCCAATTCCATCAGTTGGGACAGGGCTGGGCCCCTACGGGAGAGCACTAGACTGAAGCCAGCAGGCCTGGGCCCTGGGGCTGTTCATCCACTAAGTTGCTGGAGATCAGATAATCGGCCAGAGCCATGACGTTCCCATCCGTAAAATGAGTGGATGGGGCAAAACAACCCTGAGATTTCTAACAAGAATGATGGTAACAGTGACATCACGGTCATCAACAGAGGTGATGGCCACCACTGATGGAGGGCCAGTCACCAGACAGACGTTGTCCTACGTGCTTTTTCTCAGAGCATGAGCTCATGCGCGTCTTACCACCCACCTTTCTAGGTAGATGTAAATACCTCATTTTATAAAAGAGGCAAATGAATTTCTGAGAGCCCAGGTGATGACTGCTAGAGCTGAGAGGGGCCAAAGCTCAACTTCAGAGCCTCAGCAACCCACAATACATCAGCCCAGGGTCAACAAACCCCACTGCACTCCAGGGCCAGACCTTCCTCCGTCTGATCGCACAGTCCTCGCTGTGTCAGGCCACCTCCCCACAGGCAAACAGGCCAGGGTCAGGGTTCTTCGGCCACCTTGTCAGTCACTCTACATACACACGGGGTCACGTGGCCCACCAGGTACGCAGCCCCAGGCAGAGCCCTACCGTTCATTGTTCAGGGCCATCCTCGGGGGGTCCAGGTTGGGATTCTCCATGGACTCCATCTGTGGACACCGCAGGAAGTAGTACAGTGTGTGGAGGGCGTCGGGGGACCAGGTGATGGGCTGGGGCGGCTGGCGGGCCTGGCGCACGGGGCTGGAGCCTGGACACAGCGGGTGGCGTCCCTGCATGTGGTGCATGGCGCGTGAGACCAGGTCACCTGGAAGGAAGGAGGGCAGGAGAGAGTGGGAGAAAAAGAAAAAGTCTGAGTCGCCAGGGCACATTCTTCCAAGGATCCTTGCTGGTTAGAGGCACCGTGCCTAAGCCGGCATGCATAATTACTGTTTACCCAGAGGCAGCAGGCGGAGGTGGCAACTGTCACCCAGATGCACAACAGCAATCTAGATTCCCTTTCACTTCCAGTCCTGCCCTAACAGTTGAATGAAACACTTGGCAGGGCCTGGCCCCACCAGACCTTATGCTAATACAGTTTCTTTTTCAACATCCCCACTCTCTCCACCATCCCACGGGCCTTCTCCCGGCTCTGACCATGGGAATCTCTCTGGGCTTCTCCTCTCAGCCTCTAATTCCTGTGCCAGGCACAGGAACGGTGGTTCTTTCCCATGCTGTCTGGGGCAGTTCAAGTACTTCTTTTTTAAAAAATTATTAAAAAATTTTTTGGCTACGTGGGCCCTTTGCTGTGGTGTGTAGGCTTTCTCTAGATGCAATGGGGGGCTTCTCTCCAGTTGCGGCCCTTGGGTTTTTGCTGCAGAGCATGGGCTCTAGAGCATACAGGCTTAGCCGTTGAGGAGTGAGGGGTTAGCTGCCCCGTGGCATGTAGGATCTTAGTTTCCAGACCAAAGATGGAACCCACGTCCTCGGCATTGGAAGGCAGATTCTTAACCACTAGACCACCAGAGGAGTCCCCAAAGGGCACGTACTTCTGCAGAACAGGGCTTCCCTTTCCAGTGTCCCCAAGGAAAACTCTCACCACTGCCATTCGCTATGCTTACTATCTGCCGGTGTTCCATTTTCTAGAAAAAATCTTTAATTTGATCTGTACACTGCTAGGGTCCAAGTATATCCCCATTTTACAGATGAAGAAACTGAGGCCCATCCGGTAAGTAAACATTTACTGATCCCATGCATTTCCCTGATCACAGGGATGCCACGGTGTCCAGAGGTTAAGTAAATGGTGGAGTCTAGATTTGAATCCACATCTGTAAGTCCATGAACTGAGCAGAGATCCAGGCCGCAACCTGCCCTCCTGAAGGTCATGGGGTCCTCAGGTTCCTATATTCTGTGCTGTGTTTCTTCCCCAGTGAAGTCTTTTCAATACCCCACCAGCTTAGGACAGGAAATATCCCATCATTGTGTGAGGCCACAATGCTGAGAAAGGATGGGTGAAACAGCCCCAGGCACCCACGGGCCCCTCACTCTGGGAAAAGTGGCGCCTTCCATTCTTCTCAGGCCTGAGAACTCAGGGGAGCGTCCCCTGTGGGTGAGCTTCCTACACCCCCATGCAGTTCCTCACACATAGCCCCCTTGGGTAGAAAGCCTCTGAGCAAAGCTGAACCTATGGAGGGAGAAACCAGCAGGTTTTATTATGGCAGGTAAAGTGTCATTTGATGTCGGCAGGACCAAATCATTCACTTATTCCCTTAAACTTCTCTACAGAGCATCTGGGTCCGGTACTCTGTTCTATGTATCCCTGGGGCCCTGTACAGGTTCTACTGCAAAATAGATGCTCAGCAAACATTTGAAGAATGAAAACGTAGCCTTACACATTCACTTCATTCTGAAACACTTCTGGTGGTACTTGACTTGAGCTCATCAGATGCCAAGTCCTCCCATGACGGCCAGAGTGAAAACGTTTGGATCCCAAGCAGGGACAGCGGCAGCCCTGGAACTAGAGACCTCCATGCAGGGAAAGCCCTCCACGCCCCCTCACCCCTGGATCCTCACTCCTCTCTATACAGTGGACCCTGCTTAGCCCACAGCTGCAGCTTGGGTGCCTCCTGCCAGATCCCAGAGCCAAGGGCTGAGAGCACAGAGTCCCTGATACCTAGTTCCATCCCCAAAACCAATTTAATTGGACTGGGGCAGGACCCAGGTGTCTATATTTTGTAAAATTTCCCTTGCTGAATCTAATGTCCAGTCAGATTTGAGAATCACCAGGTAAGCAGATTAAGAGCATAGATTCCAGAGTCAGACCTGCCTGGGTTTCAAACTGTGTGCCTTCTGTAAGTTACTTATCAAAGCCTCAGTTTCCTTACCTGTAAAATAATTGCTTCTAATCACAAGTTCTGAGAATTCAAACAAATAACCAATGGGAAGGACTTAACATCATGCTTGGCACAAAGGGCTTGGTAAAGTTAAATGCTGCTAAGTCGCTTCAGCCGTGTCCGGCTCTGTGCGACCCCACAGAAGGCAGCCCACTAGGCTCCTCTGTCTCTGGGATTCTCCAGGCAAGAATACTGGAGTGGGTTGCCATTTCCTTCTCCAATGCGCGAAAGTGAAGTCGCTCAGTCGTGCCCCACTCTTAGCGACCCCATGGACTGCAGCTTACCAGGCTCCTCCGTCCATGGGATTCTCCAGGCAAGAGTGCTGGAGTGGGGTGCCACTGCCTTCTCCGGTAAAGTTAAATACATCACCATTATTATTACTGTCCTTTGTTGTTGTTATTCTTCTAGACTACAGGCCACCTTGTCATGCTTTTCCTCTTGGGACCTCTGCCTGCAGTCAAGGGCTGCTCCACCTTTCCCAGGACAGGAAGAGCCCAGCCCTGCAATGTCAGATCCCAGCTCTGCCCTCAGGTCCTGGGTGGTAGAAACTGGTCCCAATAACCCCAGGCTAAGCCACCTCCCAGAAGCTAGTTGCAGAGTTATTGGCTGCAATAAGTTGAAACCTGGCTCCCGTGTCTCCAGGTCTGAATGTCATAACCGTTGGCACGACCACAGGACCATGAGGAGGAGAATTCAGAATCCCCGATAGCATCAAAGAAACATTGGTGAAATATCATTACAAAGTTTGATAAGGTAGAAGTTGTTACCAGTCATTACATTTAAAATTATTGCGTTGTTACTGGTATAGACCCCGTGGCAGCACGTTTCCAGCCAGAATGCAGGCAAGAAAGTCAAGGAAAGAACAGATGTGCCTCCTAAAGGTTCCCTAAAATGGAAGCCAGGAAGAGAGAGGCTTTCTGAAAGTTCGGAAAACCATGAAGGCATGGGAACTAGAGATGGAGGCCCTGGATACTTTGCTCCAAGCCAAGCTGCAGGCGACCAGTCTCTCTCAAAGACCAAAAAGACAGAGGCCTGCAGACAACTCTGATCAGGCATCTAAAGACTTAAGCTGCGCTGCAGCACCAACCACGTTAACAGGCAAAGACAGCCGCGTGCTCTGGATGTTCTCCCTGAGAGACTGTCCTCCCTGCCACTTTCTATTTTCTAGGCCTCGTGACAGACATGAAAAGATACGACAAAATCTCTAGTCTCTACAACCACCCCATCAGTGAGGCATTTCCATTTCACAGATGAGGACACAGGCTTACACAAGTTAAATGTGTCCCGCTGCACAAGCAGCAAGGGGACCAGCCAGGACTTGAACTGCAGTCCCTGTGTCCCGAATGCATGCTCTTGACCATTGCAACATTGTTTACTCGAAGGGCGGTCTGCAGACTGGAACAGGTCTGCAAAACTGGTGGTTACTGGTTCAGAAGTTCAATTCAGAAACTGAAAATGAGCTTGAAAAAATTTCCAGAGCAGTCTGACAGAGTGATTTTTATGCCGATTTAATCAAATAATAAAATAAGATGACTTGCATCTGACCTGCACTTTATTTTGTGTTTCTAGACACTCCTTTTTATAAAAGTTTCAGTTTGCAATAGAGCTATGCTAAGTTGCTTCTGTTATCTCCAACTCTCTGCGACCCCATGGACTGTAGCCTGCCAGGCTCCTCTGTCCATGGGATTCTCTAGGAGGAATACTGGAGTGGGATGTCATACTCTCCTCCAGGGGATCTTCCCAGCCCACATCTCTTGCATCTCTGCATTGGCAGGCAGGTTCTTTACCACTAGCTCCACCTGGGAAGCCCAACAGAGCTGAGGATATACCACTCCTGGCCCGTCACCACAGTGAGTTTGAGAAGCTGTGGCCCGACGGGGCTGTGCTCTTGGTTTGGCACAACTGGGCTCTCAGAGGTGCTTCTGAGATGTCCTTGTACTCAAGAATCAAATGACCCTAAGCTTGATGAGACCTCAGTCTAAAGCCCAGGAACACTCAGGAGCAGGGAGAAACACCCTTTCTGCTTGCTAGTCATGAGAGCCTTGATCAGAGGTGCTATGGGTTCCCCTTGGGCTGTCCAATGCCCATCATGAGCCATTAGATAAAAAGAGCAGGGGAGGGACTTCCCTGGTGGCCCAGTGCCCAACACTTTGCACTCCCAATGCAGGGGGCCCAGTTCAATCCCTGGTCAAGGAACTAGATCCCACACACCACAACTAAGGGTTTGCAAACTGCATCTAAAGATCCCACATGCTGCAACTAAGATCTGAGGCAGTTAAAAAAAAAAAAGAGCAGGGGTAACCTGGGATTTAACAGTCTCCAAAATGAGGCCCACACCACCTGGTTCCCTTTTAAAAAGTGTTTCATTTCTTTCTTATTCCCTCTCATTTACATTCTCATAAGTAGAGAGGGACAGAGGAAAAGACAAGTGGTTGGAGCTCCCTGTAAAGCTGATACAAGAGTGAGACTTCCTGACCTACCTGGCAGGCTGTTCCTGGCGAGGTGCAGTGAGAGGATGCATGTTAAAGCCGGGCTAAACTCTCAGGGACGAGGTACTCAGTGCCAAGTATCACTAGCCTCATTAAGTTCTTTAGTCTCGGAGGGAAAAACTGCAATATCTGCCTCCACCTTCAGCTTCTTCCTCGTTCACGATGATTAGCAAAAACACTGGTTTCAGAGTGAGAGAGCTTGGGAGTCTTGGAACATGACACAGCCAGTTGGGTTGTTGGTGAAAGATGCTCTGGGCATCCTTCTTACCTTTGGCCTGAGGAATGGCTGAGCCAGGATGAGGACCAATCCTAGGTGGGCTTTAGGAGGCAAAAACTGGATGACAGACGATTCACTGGGCTTCCCAGGTGGCACTAGTGGTAAAGAACCTGCCTGCCAATGCAGGACACACAGGTTCGATCTCTGGGTTGGGAAGATCCCCTGGGGGAGGGCATGGTAACCCACTCCAGTATTCTTGCCTGGCGAAACCCATATGGACACAGAAGCCTGGCGGACTACAGTCCACAGGGTCGCCAAGAGTTGGACACAACTGGAGTGACTTAGCACGCAGCGAATTCATTTCTACACACACACACACAAACACACGGCTCAGATACTGTTCTCAACACTAGTAACACGTACTACAGGGGTACAACAGAGAAAGTCTCCATTCTTGTGATGGTGACTTTCTAATCACACGGGAGAGAGGAGCAACTATTCCCCTGCCAAGTGTCCATTAGTGCTTGGAATAACCCAAAGCCAAAAGATGGGACACAGAGGAGTGAGGGTGGGACCTGGAGTCTCTGCAGGGTCTGTGGGGAAGGCCTGTCTGGTAAGTGTTATTTGGCAGAAATTTGAAGAACGTGCCATGATTGGGCACCTGGGGGAAAAGGTCACGGGCAGAGGAATGACTAGTGCAAAGGCCCTGGGGCAGGAGGATTTTGGCCAGGAGGCCAGGGTGGTTGCAGGGCGGTTGGCAAGAGAAGAATAGTAGGTGACGAAGCCAGACGGACGATACGTCCAGTCCCGGATTTCATGAGTGTGTGGGAAAGCCGTGGGGAGAATGGAGGGGATACTGAGCAGCAGAGTGACAAAATCCAGTTTGGGTTTTAAATAGCCCTGGTTAGGCTGAGTTGTTGGAAGCGAAAGTGGTGAAAGGAGAAAACCAAAAATCGGGATAGTTTTAGAAGGTAGAAACAACAGGACTTGGTCCCTGGGCTGAGTGATAAGGACTGAAAGATGACAAGCCTGTCCCCTGAGAGTAGTTTCTGAATGCCCCCCTTGTGTCTGACTGTGGTTTGTAACGGGCATGGAGACTCCTACAATAAAAGGCTCTGTGATAAAAGTCAAGATCAGATTCCAATCTTGACCTCAGCTGCCTTGAGATGCTGCTGGCTGGGCTGCTAGCCACGTTCTACGAAGCCCATGCGTGCGTGTGTGCTAAGTCACTGAGTCGACTCTTTGCAACCCTATGGGCTGTAGCCCACCATAGCCCTAGGTAATTCAGAGCTTTGCTAAAGCCAGACACAGCAGGAGTCAAGCCCTCGCTCGGATTCTTCCAATCAAGGGTCTGACTTGGGGGCAATGACTTTTCCTCTCTAAGCCTCAGTTCCCTCACCAGGACATACCTTGCTGAGCTGTTCTGCAGAGTAAACGAGATCACGTGACCAAGGTGCTTCATACAGTGCCTTGCATACATAAGTGCTCACAATGTTCTGAATGCGAAACAAAACCCAAGTGCTCTCCAGTGGACGGAAGCCTACATGTGTTCCCCATTGTCCTCTGGCCAGGAGAGCTCAACACAGACTCTGCGTAGCTCCAAAGATGGCCCACACACTCACGCCAACTTCCTGCAGGGGCCCCAAGGGGCAGCGGACNACGGAAGCCTACATGTGTTCCCCATTGTCCTCCGGCCAGGAGAGTTCAACACACAGACCCTGCGTAGCTCCAAAGATGGCCCACACACTCACGCCAACTTCCTGCAGGGGCCCCAAGGGGCAGCGGACCCAGGTGGCCATGCTGGAATGCCCCTAGGAGACAAAGAGCCTGAAGTCCCACTTTCTGAACCAGCCCTTTTACCCATCTGCTCTGTGACCTTGAACCAGGCACCTTCACTTCCTGTCCTGGGGAGGGAAGGAAGGCTGGGGGCAGGAAGGGAGGAAGCTGTGTCCTAAAGAAGCAGAAAGGCT
This sequence comes from Neotragus pygmaeus, assembly GCA_006410875.1. Taxonomy (NCBI): domain Eukaryota; kingdom Metazoa; phylum Chordata; class Mammalia; order Artiodactyla; family Bovidae; genus Neotragus; species Neotragus pygmaeus. Next base: position 935,064 of record SJYV01008417.1, on the reverse strand, counting down.
CACCATTCACTATTCAAGGGCCAGAAACCTCAGAGAAATCACAAGCGGAAAAGGCGGGAGCAGAGTGAAACTCCATCTGTTTCCACGCTGTGTGCTACGACCCCGGGCATGTGTGCCCACCCTCTGCTGGGTGGGCTTATGACACAGCAAGGGGGAACTGAGGAGGCTGAGAGTGCAGTTTGATTGCTCAAATAATCGGGATAATGAGAGGGAGAGACTGGGGGCACGGGGATCTCTGGCCTCCTAACACACTTTTTTGAAGCAGCTGTTAAGCGGTAATGACCTAGACCCAGGGGTTTCCCGGTGTGTTTCAGAGAGCTCCGAGGTCCTGGGAGATGCTCAGGGTGCTGCAGGGCTGAGTCCGCAGACCACACCCGCCTTCTGCCAGCCAGAGAAGTTCTGCTCAAGACATGCGTTCTTTCTAACATTGGCTATAAATTGAGAGTCTTTGGGGGCCAGGCAGGTAAAATGCACGAGACAGCTATGGGATACCGAGGTATATGACAACGAAGGGAACGCCTGCTGTGCCCTTAGCTGCCGCTCAGCTCCCCTGATCACCGGCATTCAGGGCTGGAGCACAGTGGTGTCAGATGGTCTGATTTCTCTAGAGAAACCAGAGATCTGGGTTTGGATGCGATTAAGGGTATCTGCTGGTCAAACCTCGCATGTCTGTGGGCCACTGGTTTGCAGCCTCTGGCCTTAAGGGATGGACAGCTTTCAGAGAAGGCAGGACATGGGCAGAGGAGGAGGAAGCCAGGACCCAGAAGGCGGGCTCTTCCCCACACCTCTCCCTCGGAGCCAGCAGGCTGTGGGAGCTCCACTCACTCAGCTCGGAGATGCTCCCCACACAGGTGGCCAGGAGGGACTGCTCCAGGGTCCGGAGCTCCAGCTGCGCGTAGGCGTCGGCTCGCTCGTCGTGGCCCAGGGACCCCCCGTTGTAGGGGCTGAAGTACGCGGGGAGGGAAAGGACACCTGTGGGGAGACAAGGCGGCGTGTCAGAGGGTATAATCAATAAACAATCGATGATACGAGTAAAACAGAGTTTTATTTGAGCCAAATGGAGGACTAGCCTAGAAGTGTGCTGCCCAGATTACTCTGAGAAACTGCTTCAGAGAAGCAGAGTCTTACAGTTTTGTATCTTGTCAGAATAAAGAAGATCAAACAAGTCAGGATTACATCTCTTCAAGGTTTGAAAAGAAAAAAAAAAAAAAAAGAACAGACCAGCAGGTACACAGAGAGTCATTAAGGCCTTCGCACATGGGAAGGGGGTCTTTATCATCAGAGGACAGCCAGTAGCACCATCCCAGGAAGAGGGGCATTTCATCTTTACTTTTACATTTTTTTTTTTAAACATTTTTTGGGCTGTGGACCAGTTTTAAGGTCTTCACGGAATCTGTTACAGCACTGCTTCCGTTTTATGTTTCAGGTTTTCAGCACGTGGGATCTCAGTTCCACAACCAGGGATCGAACCCCCACCCTGCACCGGAAGGTGAAGTCTCAACCACTGGACTCCAGGGAAGCCCTGAAACTTCATTTCTAACGTAGACAGTACTTGCTTCCGGTCAGCGTGGCCTGCTCTTCAGCAGTTAGAGCAGATGTGCAGTGTATGTTTGATGGGCCACAGGTCATTGTGGTCAAAGCATAAGATTCAAGCTAGGGACTGCTCCTGGCGGCCCAGTGGCTAAGACTCCGAGCTTCCAATGCAGGGGCCCTGGGTTCGACCCCTGGTTGGGAAACCAGATCCTGCATGCTGCAACTAAGAATTCATATGCCACAACTAAAGATCCCACAGGCCAAAACTAAAACCCAGAGCTGCCAAACAAATAAATAAACAGCAACAACAACAACAACAACAACAAAATCAGATTAACTCATGTATAAGCCAGAATGACTTCCCTATATCTCAATACGTGAAAATGTCTTTTATCAACCAGTCACCTGAGGAAGGAAGCAAAGCGGGAAGTCCACAGCTCNAACAACAACAACAACAACAAAATCAGATTAACTCATGTATAAGCCAGAATGACTTCCCTATATCTCAATACGTGAAAATGTCTTTTATCAACCAGTCACCTGAGGAAGGAAGCAAAGCGGGAAGTCCACAGCTCCGTTTCCCATCTGCTGGAGTGGGCCAAGTGCAAGGCTCCACTTAGGACAGCTGACTTTTAACTGTGGCCAGTGCTGTGGGAGCCAGAATGCGGGGTGGCCCGCCTGCATATGTGGTTTAAAGCGGTGGAGACCACCCTTTCTTGAAGCTGCACAAGGAGCCAGCTTCCAGACTCCCATTGGCCACACAAGCATTCACTCATTCCTTCCCCTCTTCACTCGCTGAATATTCAGCGTGCTTCCCAGGCATTGTGCTGTCTTCGGGATTCCAGGGTGACAAAGGGACCTGGCTTTGTCCCACATTGCTCAGAGAACGGGACATCAGATATAAATGGGACAACCACCCCGCCTACCCAAAGGCCAGCATCACCCCCGCAGTCCTCTCACGTCCTCATACTGCCCACACACCACCCCTTTCTCCTTCTTCAAGCCAAGAACAGGACTAAGAGAAGCCAGAAAAAAGGATGCTGGCTTTCCCCACTCCAGCCACCGGCCAAGGCCAATTAGTGTTTTTCATTAGCACTTCCACAACGGAGGAGCAGAGCCGTCAGAATCAATCCCAGAGGGTGACAGCGCGTAAATTTCTTCAACTCCCTGTGTGGCTTCTTAGAAAACACCAGAGAAGCAAAATCGGACTGGCTTAAAATTGAGCTGCTGGCTGTTAAGAGCATGTAGCCACAGAGATTCCCAGTTTTTGATAACTGCTATTTCTTTGATTAAGGCATCTTTGTCCAACCTCCTTGAACTTTTTTTTGAAAAAAGCAAAATACCCACAGGAATTTAATCAGTCACTTTTGGGAAAGATCTCTTAAAATTCCTTGAGATGATGGGAGAGCCCCCGGGATGTGGCCAAATCCGGGCGAGGATTCCCTATCGTGCCCACAGAAATTGTCAGAAGGATGGCAACAGCCATGGGTCCTGCAGCAAAGAGCTCAGGACAGGGCCTTGGAGCTGGAGCCCTTGGGTTCATGATTCTGGCTCTGTCACTGAACCAGCTGTGTGATTTTGGGCAAGTTACTTCACTTCTCTGTGCCTCAGATTCCTCACATGTTAACTGCATATGATAACAAAGGCTATTGAGCTTACTACAGTGTGGCAGTGAGGAATGACTTGAGCTGTTGGATGTCAATGCTTGGACTGCTGTGAGGTTCAGAGTTAAAGGCTCTTCAGTTGCTATTACAGGTATTTTTCCTATGTGCTGGGAATGCAGACTTCATGTATCATTCTTTCAGCAAGGTCGGCACCTCTGTCTCCATTTTAGATACTGTGCAGAGAGTTTTAATAACTTGCTCTACTAAGTCGCAGAGCTAGGATCCGAATCCAGGTCTGATGGGCCCTAGAACACACGCATTTCATCCCTCTGTGAGCCCAGATTCACACCACCAAGCTCACCTATGGCTGTCCTGATTCAGTGCTGTTATTCCCGCTCAGTTCACTCCAGAAGTCCCTGTGCTGGGCCTCACGCGCGGGGCAGTCTTCCTCCTGCCCAGATCCTGGCAGCGGACTTCGGCCAGTCTCAAGGTCCAGCTGGTCTGCAGCCCTGTCCCACCAGCCTGCCCTTCTCCCAGCCCCACCTCCAGGCCTCCTCTGTGCTCCCCCTCTGCCTCGCTGTATGCCTGAGACCTGCGCCCTGAGTCTCCCTTCGGCCCTTCCAGGATGGCAGTGGTGACTGACTTGGCAAAGCAGGGCATCAAAGCACTTCCTCAAAGCTCTGTTTCCAGTGGGAGGAGGAGGGTATGACCAGGTCCCCAAAGCGGAACCTCTCCCTGACAGCTGAGGACCCAAACACATTAGGAAGGGGTGGCTCTGGACATTAAGACAAGTAAAACAAAAGACAACCCCCACCTACCC
>SJYV01008417.1:889705-930935 GCA_006410875.1 Neotragus pygmaeus | reverse complement strand
TGAAAAACCTCAACCCCATGGACAGCCCAAACATTTGGGGCGGTCTCTATGCAACAAGAGGTCCTAATGCAGGCCTCACTCTCCCGCTTCTCTTCATTATTAATCCACAGAAACAATACTGGGGACATGTGGATCAAATTTACAGTGCTTAGGGCAAGGGAATAGGAAGGTCAGCTGATTTGTCAAAGGATTCCCAGAGAGAAATATTATGTCAGTGGATCTAGTAACAAGAGCTGGCAGCCCCATTAATAACTGTTCCCACTTTCCCAGTCATCACCCACCCAAAGGGGCTTTCACTTAATACTGTGGCAAAGGTAATTATGAGCCTCTTATTAATAATAGTAACTGATAGCATCACAGCTTTTGCATAGTACTTTTTGCTTTTAAGAGACTTCTAACAGCGAGCACTTAATTTATTCTCCTGGCAAGGGAGGTAGGGCGGTCATTATCAGTAATAGCCATTGCTGACTTTTATAGCGGGGTTGCTATGTGCCAGGATTGTGGTAACTTTGTATGCAAGGTCACATTCAATTCCCAAGGCTTCATGAGGCAATGTTTGCACCCATCTTATAGATGAGAAAACCAAGGCCCCCGCCCCCAAAGTTAAGTGATCTTCCCAAGGTTATTGAGGGTCAGGAATTGAACTCGAGCTAGATGTCAATCTCTTGAGTCTCAAGATGTTGAAATAAAAATGACATCCTAACTTTCACCACCTTGTCCTTTAGTTAAAGAATGAGGATGTGTACGAGAAAAGGGGTTCTGTTCTGTTTGGGCCTGGAGTCTGAGAGGAGGAAATATAAAGATGCAGAAAAATGACTTTCTTTTTTTAATGTGTCTCCAGGTACCACCTGCCAAGGGCCCCTGGAGGCCTTGCATGAAGCTCTACGGACAGAAGGCCACCTCTCTTATTCCCCTTAATCTTTCAGTTCCACAGCTTGCCTTCTGAATCTGCTGAGTCTGTCCCCTAAGAAAGGTCTTTTTTTTTTTGGTCAATGTGAAATTCTTCTCTCTCCCACATAAGCCTATTCTTTAGCCATTCTCACTGGAGATGGAAAACGTTTGCCTTAAGTTCTCACAACACTATGCCTTCTTTGCCCACAGAAATTCCCAGCTTTATGACATGGATCCGGGGCAAGGTTATTTTAGAAAAAGGGCTTTCCAAAAAAAAAAAAAAAAAAGAAAGAAAGGCAAAGCATCCCCCTTCCTTTTACTAAAATCCTTTGAAAAAACTGTTTATTTCAGTCATGATGGAAAAGAAAGCAAGTCAGAGTGAAACCTTTATTCCTTTACTAGTTAATAAGGACACCCTAATCAATCCCTATTGAACACTGTAAAAGTTACAGAGAAACCCCACATGCATGGCTCAGATCGTTGCCGTGAAATGAACTACTGCGTGAGAGGCAGGGAAGAAGATCCAGGCATCCACTGCCTCTCTCATCTCCAAAATCAGCATTTCTGTTGAAACAAGGTTCCACCCCATCTGCTTTGGCTCTATGTGAAGCCTCTAGGTTTCTCAGTCTACACACACAACCACAATCTTCCGTCACTCCATTTTTCTCAAGCAGGTTGCCCAACCCTTGAATCTCAGAACTCATTATCTCATTCCCCAAAGCCGCCAGTCCCTTCTCTGAGCACAGCACCGCATCCACCCAGTTGCCCAAGGACAGACCTATGAGTCATTCTTATCAACTCTCTCCCACCTCCCCCACACATCTAATCAACCCCCAAGCCCTGGTGCTCTCACCACCTTCCTATCTCAAAACTCTGTCACTGCTGGTTCGGGCTTCCCTCTGGATCCTGCAAGCAGCCCCTCCCCTGCCTCCCACCTCCATCTCACCAGTCTCTGACATCCCTTACCCTGGCCGTGGGCGCTAAGTCGCTTCGGTCGTGTCCGACTCTTTGTGACCCCATGGACTGTAGACCATCAGGCTCCCTTGTCCATGGGATTCTCCAGGCAAGAATACTGGAGTGGGTTCCCATACCCGCTCCAGGGGATCTTCCCGACCCAGGGATAGAACCCCCCGCGTCTCTTACATCTCCTGCACCGGCAGGTGGAGTCTTTACCGCTAGCGCTACCTGGAAAGCCCAAGTAACTAGCGCCACTCTGGATACTCACTCTTCTTTTCTCTGGCTTTAAACTCTTCAATGACTCCCCACCTCCTGAATAGGTTCAAACACCTTTCCACAGATAAGAATAGATAATATTCTTCTCTCTATGATACTTAGGCATGAAAATAATTCTGCCAGTAAAGGGGGAAATTCCCAGCACTTCTCAAGAAATGAGCAGAATTGAGAAGCCTACGCACACCTGATCCTGGTTTCTCATGCTGTTTTCTGGGTTTGGTCACTTGGCTCTGCTTCAGTCTCAGGTTCCTTCCCAGGTGATTCTCCACCAGTCCCCAGAGAGGGCGCCATAGAGTCAGATGGGAAATCCAGGGCCTAGAAGACAGAGTTCTGCCTTCTTTCTGGTAGTCAACCAGGAATTCAAGCTGGGTTTCAGCTTGCAGAGTTGCTGGTTCCTCCAAGCAAGCAAGCCACAAGGCAGAAGCCAGTGGACCGCACACTGGGTTGACAGATCAGACTTTCAGTGCTAAGGTTTTTCAGAAGCAGGCTCAGCCCAAACACCAAATCAGTGGGGATTTCATTCTCTTCTCTGTAAGATAAGGTGGTCAGTTGGATGGCCTCTTAAGTCTGATCCAGCACTAAAGAATACACTTCAAAACCTTACCCCACTTTCATTCCACTGTTTATCTTCTGAATTGTCAACAGTGGAAACAAATAGGCCCTGATAGTATTATTTCCTATGATTTCATCCCCCCCGCCCCAGTTATAAAAACACCCTCTCGCCATACATACACACACAAAATTGTAACGTAAACATAAGCTTTTTTTGTGAAAACTAGATCGATTTACAGTTCAGTTTTTCTGACCAGTTGTCAACAGGCCATCAAGATGAACCTATTCGCAGGGCCACAATGGAGACGCAGACATAGAGAACAGACTTCTGGACAAGGGTAGGTGAGAGGAAGGGGAGGGCGAGATGAACGGAGACAGCAGCACAGAAGTATATACTAACACATATAAAATAAACAGCCAACAGAAATTTGCTGTACAACTCAGTGAACTCACACTGGGGCTCTGTAACAACCTAGAGGGTGGGAGGTGGGAGGGAGGTTCAAGGCTAATCCATGTTGATGTATGACAGATATCAAACCAATATTGTAATGCAATCAATTAAAAATAAATACTAAAATTAAAAGTGGGAAAAATTTTTAAAGGCTTAACTTAACTGTCCCCTCAACTCGACATTCCACTCCCAGAGCTCTGTGTGGACTGGCAAAGTTGTTTTCAGGGAGCTGTGACTGCGGGGGAGACAGAGACCTGTGCAAGCCCGTGTGTCTAGCACCGTCTCCTGTCCTTGGCTCCTACACACTTCCCCCTGACTCGCTAGCCGGCTCAGGGAAGCTCATTTGTGAAGACGGCAAAGGCCACCGTCTGTCTCCTGCTTCTTTATAATGAAACCCAGGATGCAGAGGATTGCTCTTTTACTGCCCTTGCGAGGAAACTTGGCAGGGCATCTTTTTGCCAGTTTTTTTAGGAGCTGGAAGCTTGGGTGAGGTTCAATCCATAAGCTTCTGAAAATAAAAATTATATTGCCCCACTGAACATTTTCCAAATAGCTCACATAATCCAACCATTTTTATTTTTTTTTTAAGTATTTCCATTCTCCGATCTGGAATTTTATATATAGTACGTTTAATGCTCAGTTTTTGTATATTAGTCACAATGAAAAAAGTGCTGAAGAGTTAAAGCCGGAATATTTTCCAGAGAGACCCAAATGGAATACAAAGACAGTTGATTTAAAAAAAACAACCCACGTCACTGAATGGTGTCTCTCCTGATAGTCTAAGTTCAAACAGATTGGAGGAGGAGGGTTGAAACGAAAAAGATGAAGGAATTAAGGAGGAAAACCTAGAACTGGAATGAAATCTGCTTGACCTGATGAACTATCAGTCTTCCCTGTAAAAATGGTTCCTCAAGAGTAATCAAATACTCATGTAATTCTCAGCCAGCACCCACCTAAAGATGAGAGTACCGTACTGTGAGACCCAAGAGTTCAAGTGAGGAGCAAAGGTGGGGAGACAGGAAGAGAGAAAAGTGGGGGTCCAAGTTGAGTTTGGGAAGCAGGTTTGAACCACGAGTTAGTAATGGACATCTGACCCCCAACTGCACAGCACTACCTGTCAGATGAAGCAGCATCTGAGCCCCTGGGAAGACCCTGGGAGTGGTCTCATCACTATCAGCCAGTACTGCTGCTGCTGCTGCTAAGTCGCTTCAGTCGTGTCCGACTCTGTGCGACCCCATAGACGGTAGCCACCAGGCTCCCCCCGTCCGTGGGATTCTCCAGGCAAGAACACTGGAGTGGGTTGCCATTTCCTTCTCCAATGCATGAAAGTGAAAAGTGAAAGTGAAGTCGCTCAGTCGTGTCCGACTCTTTGCAACCCCATGGACCGCAGCCCACCAGGCTCCTCCATCCATGGGATTTTCCAGGCAAGAGCACCGGAGTGGGGTGCCACTGCCAGTACTGCTACCAGCCCCTGTTTTACCAATGAGGGACACTGTGGTTTGGATGGCACTGGTCACTTGGCGAAGGTCACCAAGTTAGTGGCGGAAGTGAGATTCAGACTCAGCCCGCTCATCCTTCGAGTCCACACTGCCTCTCCCATGGGGCAGTCCACAAGCTCAGGGACAGAAGATTTCTTCACCACTTACCAGTCCAATCAGGACTGCCCTTTCCCCTTCTTCCTCAAGGTCAGGAAATTAAAAGCAAACACAGCCATGCTCTGGTTAACACTTCACTCTAAGTTATCAGAACGCCACCAGGGCTGAAGGTGGTCTTCTGGTTAAGAGAGGCCCAGAGGGCTGGGAGCTTGCCATTAAACCGTGAAATAATAATGGTTTATGACTGCCCAGGGAGCCAGGGGCCAGAGAACCCAGGGCAAGATCAAAGGCTGATGAAGTGCAACATGCTTGTTGCCAGAACCGAATTCTCTTTAAAAAGATGATTTTTTAAAAAATGGTAAAAAGCAAACCTCACAGTGAATATTGGGCTGGAATTCATCTTCTTTGGAATCCTTGACGGTCGTGGGCCTGCTGGTGGGCTCCAGCTTGGGGAGCTGGCCCTGGGCTGTCTCTTTTCCCCCCAGTTGGCAGCAGCACCTCCGAACTCAGGACTGGCTCACCCAGTTCCCAGGTGGCTCCAAGCAAGGTGAAGATTTAGATAGAGAGGGGCCACCAGAGGAAAAAAACAACAGACCAACAAAGCAGTGATGCCACCTCACAGGCAGTTTGGTGATTTGTTTAATTAAAGTTCATGTCAGTTCCATCCCAGACCCAGAGGATGAATACGCCCCTAAAAGAACAGAGTCAAGATCATGAACAGCTGCCTAACTGTTTTGAAGTAAAGATGTAACAAAATGCAGCCTGTTCATTGCCATTTCCCTCCTTTGCAAGAGAGTAAAGTAAAGCCAGAGTAACCAAGCAGATCAATTTCAGGAAATTAAACCTAAAGGTGAACTCTGGAAAACTCAGCACAGGCACAACGAGGGGCAGTGTGGAGCGCAGAACTCACACGTGGACCACTGAGCTTTTTCCTGTGGAATAAGATCCCTGGGGTGTTTAGAGTACTTTTTAAGAGATTCTGGGTGGCCTATCTCCAAAGTATTGATGTAACACATCAAGAACTTGAGTGACCCAGGAAGCGTGAATCTTGCAACTGCCGCCTCTTAAAAAAAAGGAAAATCCATCATGTGACCACGGTCCTTTGTCAAATGCCGTCCTTGACCCACGGTGACTGAGCACGCCAGTTCCTGTGAGCCAAGGACAACATCCATCCACATTTGTATAAAGGCAACAGCACATTTAAAATGCAAACACACAGAGTCATCATCCTGAAATATCAACCCTTTCCCCAGCTCATGCACACACCACCATGGTGAGAGTTATTCTATGTTAGGGCTAAAGAAGTGTTTTGAACTACTACACTTTCTAAACTTTATACAATTTTGATTTATTGGTGTTGTAAAAAGTGACTGTTATAAGAGAAATAGGGGACGAGATGGGGGAGATATACTTAGAAGAAGAGGATGACAGATCATTTCTTCTGAGTACAGGAATAGCTATAATTTCAAACATGGCAGAAAGTTAACGGAAATTAAGTTTTTATATAAGGAAACAAACGAATGTTTTAGAAAAAAACAAAACTATGATCTAATTACTTATAAAGAGCCCAGAACAAAGGTCATTTAACCTAAAAGTTATTCCTGCATGGGAGAATTTGAGATGGTTTTTTTTTCTTCATTATTCTTCAAACTTCTTTTTCAACTGATTAAAAAATGAACATACATATTTTAATAAAAAATAAAACCATTATTACAACTGTTGTGAGCTCATGGAGGCACAAAAAGCAAATAGAAAAAAACCTAATTGTTTTACATAAATGTTCATTTAAAAAATAAGGAAAACAAACTCAGAAATTGTTCTATAGTCCTAAGCAGGAGGTGAGATTTTTGTCTGCAAGTCTTATTCCAAGAATCAGCCTTGCTAAAGGCCAGCTCCTTCACCTGGCCAGATGGTGGTGACTGAGGAGCCATCTCTTGTGGCATCCTGCTGACACTTGGCCCAGCCATGTACACACTGAACCCTGTGTGATCATGACACGTCTACACAGTGGCCTCAGCCACCAACAGAAGCTGCAATGTGCTGGGACTGAGAGGTCCAAGAGCTGGGGGAAATCTTAATGTCACAGGGCTGGAATCACCAAGCGTGCAAAGGGGGGCTTGCCACTGCCATTGGTGGGGTGGGGGCAAAGGTGGGTGCCCAGATGGGAGAGAAGGCAAAGCTCCTCCCGGGAGCGATCCCTGAGCTACACCCCAGCGAGAGCACTGCTGCCAGCAGGTAAAAGAGGCGGGCGGAAGACGTCTCCACGTGTCAGCCCAAAGGAAGGAGAGGGATAAATCAGCCTGAGCACAAGTCATTCCTTGGGGGTTAAGAAAAAAGAGGCAAGTATCATGAAGTCCAGGGCAGATGGCCAAGATATTTATTAATAGAATATGAGCACATTAGTCAGAAATGTACTGTGCCAGAGTCCTTCTAAAAATATAACCTGCTTTGGTTTAGATCTTTCAGGTGATTTAAGAACATGAATCAGAGGGAGGAAGGTTTAAAACTCAGCTATGAATCTTATCAACTGCATAACTTTGGACTAGTTACTTAACTTCTCTGAGCCTCAATTTGTTCATCTGTATATAGGTCCATCTAGTCAAAGCTATGGTTTTGCCAGTAATCGTGTATGGATGTGAGAGTTGGACCATAAAGAGAGCTGAGCCCCGAAGAATTGATGCTTTTGAACTGTGGTGCTGGAGAAGACTCTTGAGAGTCCCTTTGGATTGCAAGGAAATCCAACCAGTCAATCTTAAAGGAAATCAACCCTGAATATTCATTGGAAGGGCTGATGCTGAAGCTGAAGCTCCAATACTTTGGCCACCTGATGCGAAGAACTGACTCATTGAAAAAGATCCTGATGCTGAGACAGATTGAAGACAGGAGAAGGGAACAACAGAGGATGAGATGACTGGATGGCATCACCAGCTTGATGGACATGAACTTGAGCAAGCTCTGGGAGTTGGTGATGGACAGGGAAGCCTCACGTGCTGCAGTCCATGGGGTTGCAAACAATCGGATACGACTGAGCAACTGAACTGAACTGATATAGGCCTAATAATAGCTACTAGTTCACAGGATTATTTGAGAATTAGAAGTTAAGTAAGCATTCAACAAAATGCCTGAAACATAGCAAACATGTAATAAATGGGAATATTCTTATAAAAGACTTCCCTGATTCCCAGGGCCAAGCGCTTTGGAATAAAGCCATCAGATACCATATAAAAGTATTATCACTATTTGCAGGAAGTAAGGGACCCGAGGCCAATCTATCCCATTATTTTCCTAAAGGCCTGTGCTGATAAAGAGTCATGCTTTACTCACCATAGATGGATCATTTATTCTACATTCATCCACTCCCTTCTTCTGTTTACTGATGACCTAATAATCTGCCAGAAGTGGCTAAATTCTGGGGATTGAAAAGTAAACAGGACATAGTCTCGACCTGTGGATGTTTGCAGTCTAGTGAAGAAGGGCAGACAGTAAACCAGCAAGTCAATAATATGTGAAAAGGGCTATATGGAGTTGGACCAAAGAGCCCAGAGGAGGGTCTCTAAGTGGACTATGTAGGCCGAGTAGTCAAGGAAGGCTTCCTGAAGGAAGAGACATAGCTGATGAGTGGACATCAGTTGGATGGGGCTTTCAAGCAGAGGCAGGGCCTGTATAGGGAGGATCTGGGGCAGTGACAGGCTGGGGAGGGGTCCCCTGGGACTTGTCATGAAGCTGTATTTGTAGAGTCAGCACGTTATTCATACTTAGACTATGTGTTTATTTGGGGCAGCCTGGGAGGTGGCTAAGGGAGATCACTGTCCTCCCTCCAACCACCCTTGGAGCCAATATGAAGCTAGGATCAGTGAACTTATCCCACAGAGGGTCAGAGAGCAGATATTTTGGCTATGTGGGTCTCTGCTACAACCGCTCAACTCTGCCAGTGTGACGTGCAAACACATAAACAGATGGGCACAGACTTTTAAAAGATCATCTTCCCTCTTTTTAAAGCAATTAAAAAAAAAAACTATTTGGTTGCTCTAGGTCTTAGTTGCAGCATTCAAACTCTTAGTTGTGGCCTGTGGGGTCTAGTTTCCTCATCAAGGATCAACCTGGGCTCCCTGCATTTGGGAGTGTGGAGTCTTAGCCACTGGACACCAGGGAAGTCTCCACATGGGCACAGATTTGGAATTTTATATTACCTTCATGTGTCACAAACTAGTCTTTTAAGACTTTTTCAACATTTAAAAATATAAAACTAATTACTGGCTTGCAGGCGATACAAAAAAACAGGTGTCAGGTGGGATCAGGTTGCAGGTCTGCGCTTGTCCACCTCATTACTAATCCAGAGCCCCTCAGAGGGATGCAGAGGGTAACTTGAAGGGATGGGTGAGTGTAACAGGCCTCCTGGGGAGGAACCAGGGAGGTGGACACTGGTCACAGGAATCTAAGGGGCTGGGACTCTGTCCTGAGAGCAAGGAGGACTCATTGAAGGGGTTTCAGCACACGAATGATAGGGTCATACACACATTGAGACAGATAAGTCAGGCAGCAGTGTAGAAAGGGGTGGGAAGGAGTATCTAGATTAGAGAACCCCACTGCAGGCTGAAGGCATCTTCTTTGTCGGGGAGTTCAGTTTAACAATCCCCCTGGGCTACTGTTTTGACTCTTATTTCAACAAAGCTGTTCATTCCTTTTAGCTTTCGCGCTACGTACTTAAACATCAAAGATGGAGGTAAAATTTTGGAACTAAAATTCATTAAGGAATCATTTTTAAGATCAGAGAAGCGGAAAACATGTTGGACTACTTTTAAAATTGGTGATGTTTCAGGATGAAATTAGACCAGTTAGCAAATTTCAGTCTCGGTTGTTATGGCCCCAAAAGGTAATTCACAAAGAATGAGAGAATTCAACACACGCTTTAAAATCTGGGCCAACAAAGGACATCCCCATGCCAAGTGGGTTGGGGACACCAGAGCCCAGAGTTGAAGTCACTCCCTTCATCGGCTCATATATGGCACAAACGGACATACCCATGTACCACCCTGCCTTCCCGCCCCCAGAAAGGGAAGCTTGCAGGCAGTTAAAACCCACAGACAGAGAACACATACTCTAAGGCCATGGGACCTTCTGTCCCAAGGTGGACTGATAACTTCAAATAAGGAACAAGTATCTAAGTAGGCTCAGGGAATGTTAGCACTGCGCTTTTCCCATCACTCATTCACCCACTCAAACCTTCATCACATGTCGATTAATTACACTGAGCTTAGTGCTAGAAATACAGAGGTAAGACCCAGGTCCCTGATGCTAGAGGAGAGGAAAAACATGTAGACAGATATTCAAAAGGCACCATAATAAATGGTAGAGGAAAGGGCTCTGCAGGAGGTACTAGAAGCTTAGAAGGACTCTGAAGAGAGGGCTCTTGCTATGTGCTGTCATCATCAGCAAGGGAAGAAAAATAACAGGATGTTTCCCAAAGCCCCTGCTTACTCCAAGAACCCTGAAGGGACTGCACAGACTTTATGAGTTGCAAACAGTCCCCAGCCATCTCGTGGCTGGGCAACATCACACAACACGGGGTGGGCTGAAGGTGGGGAGGAGGTGCAGAGAAGCTTGTCCCCACAGAATGTTCATTCTCAGGACGGGGACACCCAGACCTCACTGGCTCTCTCCCAGGAGCCCATGATCTTCCCCTGCCAGGATGCATGAAAACGTTCAGCCTGTTATCCAGATACTTGAAATTGCGCTGACGTTCTCAGTGACCTATCCAATGCTGTCGTTCTCCCTGGCTAAGAGAACCCTGATACTGCCCAGGTTGACTTGCAGTACAAGCCCTGGGGGGCCCCCTTCCCAGACGCCTTTACAGCTGTGCAACATGGTTTTGGATGATGAGACACGAACTCAGGACATCAGGGGTTCTGGAGAGCGCTGCTTTTCCTTAGCTAAAGGGACAGGCTGTCCAGCTGGCAGGACCTTCGTGTTTCTCCTGGTCTTAAATGTGACACGCTGCCTGAAGAAGGGCAGCAGCAGCCATTATGCCTCCAGGAGTCAGGCCCCCATGCAAGGCATGGAGCTACAGGAAGGGACAAGACCAGAGCCTACGTGCTGAGCACGGCAGAGCAGAAGGGAGAAAGAGCCTGGGTCTCTGACCATCTCGCTGAGCAAGCTAGCCACCACCAGGAACTGCCAATCTCTGAACTTGTTACAGGAGAAAAATACCACAGGGCAGGTGGTGTGAACAACAGAAACTTGTTTTCTCACGGTTCTGGAGGGTAGACGTCTGAGAGCAAGGCCTGGGGAGGGCTACTTTCTTCCTCTGACGCCTGTCGCCTGGGCTGTCTTCGCCCTGGGTCTTTATGTGGTCTTCTCTGTGTGTCTGTGTCCTGATCACCCCTTCTGATAAGAACACGAGTCAGACTGGATTCAGGCCCACTCACAGGACTTCATTTTCACCTGAGTTTCCTTAAAAACAGTCACATTCTGATGTGCTGGGTGTAGAACTTCAACCTATGAATTTTGCGTGTGTGCTAAGTCGCTACAGTCGTGTCCAGCTCTTTGTGACCCCGTGGACTGTAGCCCACCAGGCCTCCTCTGTCCATGGGATTCTGCAGGCAAGAACACTGGAGTGGGTGTCCAAGCCCTCCTCCAGGGGATCTTCCCGACCCAGGGATTGAACCTGTGTCTCTTACGTCTCTTGCCCTGGCAGGCAGCTTCTTTGCCCTCCTCCAGGGGATCTTCCCGACCCAGGGATTGAACCTGTGTCTCTTACGTCTCTTGCCCTGGCAGGCAGCTTCTTTACCACTAGCACCACCTGGGAAACCCCAGTGAATTTTGGAGGGTCACAATTCAGATCACCATAGTCGTTTTCTCTGACTTGCAGATGAAGTAACGTTTCTAGTACAAGATGGTTTCTGTAAATCATTAGTTTTGCAAAAAAAAAAATTTTTTTCTAAACCATGGAACCGCTTGTTCAAATGAAATCATATGGTGAGTCTGATGATAAAGCCGTCTCCCCACTCCCAGGGCCCCTGCATCCCTATAGAGATTGAAAATGTGAGCTCACCGCCTCCTCTCTGTGTCACTGACCGTGCACATGCCAGACGGGAACCCTGCTAAGAACAGAGCATTCTGGCCCGTGTGGTCTAGCTCCCCGAGAGCCTGACACGGCTGCAGCAACTCTGCTCTCATTTTGTTCAGCATAAGGGCTGGAATCTCCCTTCACAGGGGGATCTTCCTGGCGGAACCTCTATCAGCAGAACCTCGCAGACTTCTTTCTTTTCTTTTGGCCATGCTACAGGGCTTGTGGGATCTCAGTTTCTCAACCAGGGATTGAACCTGGGCCCTCGGGCATGAGAGCATGGAGTCTTACCACAGCAGAATCCCCACAGCTTATTTCCATTTAAAAAAATGCAGAAAGGCAAAAAGAAGAGAATAAAAATAGTAATTTTACCGCCCTGAAATAATCACCAGTGACATTATAGTTTAATATCTTTTTGCACTTTTGAATATGCACCTCTGCTTTGGAGTGTGCATGCATATTTTTCAGCATCTTTGCATAATTTTACTTTTAAGAAATTAATAGTTTAATCACCTTTTTCACTTAACATTTCACAGACATCTTTCCAAGGCCCCAAATATGGTTTCACATTATCCCTTTCAATGGCTACAGCACACTCCATTCTAAAGGCTCACAGTACCAAGCGCTGTTATTTTAGGTAAGTCAGGAGAGTCCCACAGTATGACTTCACCGTGGGCAGTGGCCTCCTAGTCATGATCAAACCCCAGCGCTCGAGCACTGACAGGACCCCTGCTTGTGGTCCCAGCCCTAGAACTGAGCCCCGAACATCCACATGGGACCTGCTAGAGAGAGGTGACTCTAACAGGGCCTCATGATGGACGTCAGCATCATCTCATTCTGAATTTGAGGACTGGGTGTTACAAAAACTGAATTAAAGCGGCAGGAAGAGGTGGCATTTCCTCACAGGTGTCTGTGGGTTGCAGACTCTGGCTCCCAGAGGCCTTAG
This sequence comes from Neotragus pygmaeus, assembly GCA_006410875.1. NCBI lineage: Eukaryota > Metazoa > Chordata > Mammalia > Artiodactyla > Bovidae > Neotragus > Neotragus pygmaeus. The sequence goes on along the minus strand of SJYV01008417.1, from coordinate 918,201 downwards.
AAAGCTGGCTATGGGTCTATCATTCAGTCAGGGAGCAACCAGGCCATCTGGTCTACCGACATCCAGTTCTGGATGTGCACCACAGACCCACTCCTTTCCTCTCACCAAGAAAGCTGGGACACTCCTGTGCTTTTCCCGCAGAAGCCAATGGGAAGGTCTTTCTAAGACTCCAGGGGTTTCCGCAGCATGCTGCCTGGGAAGAGGGTCTGTCCTTGGGGAGCATGTTTGCTGCTGCCCTGGGTGCCTAGACCCATGGCCCATCTGCAGAGCTGGACGTGACCCTCTGCACTTCTTCGGGCTTTGGCCAGAGTCCCTCTCTGTTTGTTTTACAAACTCCTACTTAGAGTCTCAAATTAGGCTCATTAAAAAGCCAGCTCCCCACGGGGCTATAAACGTCACATAGACAAGCAGAGCATTAGTTTACAAGGCTGGCGAGTGATCCGCCCACCACGATGGTCTGGACCTGGTGGAAACAGTGAATCAGCCTGTTCGGGCAGTATCCCCTCCTCCACTAAGGCTGTGTCAGCCACCGGCCAGAGGAGAGGCAGGCCAAGGACGGCCTTCCAGGCCAGCTGGGCTGGATCACACTTGGATTTGAGCAGCATAACTAACAGCAGGGAAAGAACTGCCTCTCTGACACCCTCTGCGGCTCTTAGCTTTTTCTCACTTTCTTTGCAGCACCCCAAGTCTGCGTCCAAACCCCTATAGCCATCCTTACAGGCAGAGGCGGTTGCCAGCAACATAGCTCCCCACGTTCTCACTCACCCCTTGAGCAGATTAACCTTGTCTTTCTGTGGGGGTGTTTCTCCTGCCTGGGTGGCTCCGGTGGCCTCCTGTTCTAGCTCCAGCAGCTCTGCTTTGCAGCTCATGCCCCTGTGAGGGGTTGTGCCCTGCAGGCGGAAGGCTGCAGAGAATGGAGGGCAGAGAAAAGTGGACTCCTGCTTCCCAGCATCAACCTCATTATTCGAGTCACTGACCAGTCAGCACGCGGCAGATGACTCCAAGGTGGAAGCAATGTCACCTCAGAGACCTCACTGTCCACCCCCAGGCTCCCTGCCAGATGGTCGAGGTGAGAAAGCACCAAAATCTTAACTGCCTAGACTAAAATTTCGGGAGATCACTTTTCTGTCCCTGGGCTTTACTGTAACATACATGGCATCTCCTCCTTCCAAACTCAGAAGAGCCTGACATGTATTTATTAACAGCCAAGGCTGGAAAGGACTATGGAAACCACACAGCCCCTCATTTTGCACATCCCCATGACTCGTCTTTATTTAATATGCCGCCACCATGGCATCAATATTCACCACGCCCCCCAGTACAGATGGCACTGTCTGATCCGTCCCTGACGTTTGACATTCCCGCACGGCACCCTGAGTAGCTGCCTGAGGACTCAGTTCTGGTGATCAGGAGCTCATGTGCAGCCCCAGCTGCTAGAAAGTTCTTATTTAATCCCACCTGTCTTGTTGCAGCTCCCGCCCATTGTCTTGTGTGCACACCAGTAAACCTACTCCCCTTTCCATGCCGGGGCCCCTCCCTCTATCACAAGTCCTCACCTGGTGTGATTCTAGCCCACTGAGATCTGGGAACCCAGGACTCAAGCACATCCCCGGACTAGGTCGTATACGTCTATCCTGAGTGGTTCAGAAGAGCAGAGGATGGTCCACTCCCCTCTTTCCAGATTCTGAAACACTCATGATTTCAGTCTGCACTGGTGGCAACCCCCGTTCCTGTCCTTCCTCTTTCTACCCAGTGACTGTTCAACACCTTCTTCTCAGAGCCGTTGTAGACCATGGCACGGTGGTCACGAGTACAAGCTTACGTGTCAGGCAGACCCAGCCTCAAATCTGGCTCTATCACTTACTCACCCTGTGGCTTTGGACATGTGACACCTTGTCAGAGCCTCAGTTTCCCCATCTGTAGAATGGGGATAACACTTGCTCTCAGAGAGCACCCGTGACAGTCAGTCGAGACCCCAGGAATGCACAGTGCTGGGCACATGGTACAAGGACAGGGTCCTCGTCTGTGCCATCATCCCCATCATGTGAGGATGTGGTCTTTCACCACCATTGCCCTCGGCCCTCTCCCAGGGTTCTCAGGCTCCCACAGGCGCTACTGTGATATCGACAACCTTTTTACCAGAAGCTTATGAAGGGCAGAGGCTATGCTTTTCACCTTACTGCTTCCCTCTCTCTGTCATCTCTGCAGTTCCAAGAACATGATAGATGCTTCATAAGTACGAAAAACCCATGTTCAGAGAACACGAATTTATTTTAACTTTAAGCCTTAGTGAAAACATTGGACCCTCTCACTAGTAAAGCAAACCACAGAATAGCTTTGGCTTCCGGATAGCTTTCTCTTGACTGCGCCTCCTCCCTTTGCCTGGTCTGTTAGGAGATGGCCGTCTGGGGGACAGATGTCAGAGGGTCGGACGCTGACTCTGCAGGCCCAGGGACTCAGGAAGGATGGAAAGAGAGGGCAAGTCAGTCTTCCCTCCACCTTCCCACTCCAGGTCCTGGTCCCGGTCCACAGATGAGCTGGAGGGGAGCTCGGAGGCCCTATGTGGTCATAGTGACATCACAGCTCTAACAACAGCTCTGACTCCACGCTGCGTGTGCAGACTACAGGGCCCACCTTCAGCTCCTAGTTCTCCTACTCCCTTCCCTTAGAAAGAGAGAGAAAAGGAGGGAAGAGGGGGACAGGGAGAGAAGAAAGTGTGTCTGAAAAATAAACATGCATATATGAGTGCCTTGAACTCAGAAGCCCTGTGACGTTTCAGAAGAAGTCACCTATGCGTAGATGACTTTTATTTCTTCAAACACCAGAAATGGCTTGGTAGGATAAGCCATCCCTCTGGCCTCTACCTAGAAGCCCCGTCTCTTGAAAGAGGTAGTTTTAATGCAGGGGCTTTCCTGGGGAAATGGGAAGCAAAACCCAAGGTCCCCTTACATGAATGATGACCCCGTCTCCTTAGGGAGTCGTTAACAGCGGCAGACTAGAAGAGGATTTAGAAGGGGAGTATGGGGTCCACACAGAATGCCCAAGGACCCTTGGTAACGTAACGGGGCCCATCTACTCTAAGAAAACTGACACTGGGACTTCCCTGGTGATCCAGTGGTTGAGAATCTGCCTGCCGATGTGGGGGACGCACTTTCTGGTCCAGGAAGATTACACAGGCTATAGGGCGGCTAAGCCCACATACTGCAACCACTGAATCCCGGGCACCTAGAGTCTGTGCTCTGCAACACGAGAAGCCACCGCAATGAGGAGCTTGTGCACCACAGTAAAAAGTAGCCCCGGCTCGCCGCAACGAGAGAAAGTCTGCACAGCAACGAAGATCCATCACAACCACAAATAAATACAAAAAAGGAAACTGACACTGTAGGAGGTTAAGCAGCTTGCCCAGGATCCCACTTCCAAGCCAGGAAGCAACAGGATCCAGGCTCTGCACTGCTCCACTGTAGGCAGTCTGGGCCCAGCACTGATAAATCAAAACTGAAGATGTCTAAAATATCTGATTTTATAAATTACGTATCATTAAATCTACCCTTAGAATACGTACAATTCAGTGGCTTTTAGTCTATTCACAGAAGTATAAAACCATAACGACTATTTAACTCCAGGACATTTTTAATAGCCCCCTAAAGATACCCCCATTCCCTGTCTTCCCCACCCCTGCCCAGCCCTGGCAACTAGTAATCCTTTGTCTCTATAAGTTTGCCTACCCTAGGCACGTTATGTTAATGGTATCATACAATATGTAGCCTTTTGTGTCTGGCCTTTTTACATATGTGGCACAGTATTTTTAAGGGTCATCCATGTTGTGCTGTATCAATGCTTTACTTCTTTTTGTGGCTCAGTGATCTTGCACTGTATGGATAGACCACATTTTACCTTTGCATCAGCTGATGGACATTTGGATTCTTTCCACTGTTCAGCTATTGCAGATAATGCTATTATGAGCATGTACTTACAAGTTTTGTGAGCACATGTATTTTCATTCCTCGTAGGTATACACCTAGGAGTGGAACTGCTGAGTCATATGGTAATTTTACGTTTGACTTTTTGAGGAACCACCAGAATATTTTCACAATGCCTGCATCATTACATTTCTGCCAACAAACAGTACATGAGAGTTTCGATTTCTGTACGTCCTGGCCAATATTCATTACTGTCTATTTGGTTACTAGGGTGCATGAAGCAGTATCTCATTATGTGATAACCTTTAAAAAATTATTTATTCTTTGACAGTGATTCTATGCCAGAATGGAATTCCTTTTAGGGCGATTACAAAAGACATGAAAGAAGCACCTGAAAAATAAGACAAACATAGCTAACAAAAAATCAGTCACGGGAGTTTAGATGACCCTAAGAACGAAACTCACTCACTGGATTCACATTAAATTACTTTTCATTATAATCAATGCATGTTGACTGCAGAAAAATACAGAAAATACCATCAGCTCTAATGTAGAAAATAAAAATCACCCATAATCCCATCACTTAGAGGTACTGATATATTTTTTGAACAGACAGTGTTGCTTCATTTTACTTACTACACACTATTTTCTTGACATTAAATACCTTTGAAAAAGTCTTTAAGTATCTCTGCAGTAACTGCCACCTGCTTCAGGTTCTACTACTTTGCCTGACATTTGCTCTTCTACCTGTATCCACTTTCTTGTAAAACTTCCCAACATTCAGTTCACGAAGCAGAGCCTCTGGTTGCCCCTGGAGAGTTCATGGGATGGACAGCAACACACCTGTGTGAGAGTGCACATGCATGCCTGAGAGCACACACACACACACACACAGCCTTCCCATTTCCCTGGGATGCTGGGTAAGTCTTTAGTGTTTTATCAGTGAAATGGGGCTGACTAGTGTCTACCTAAAGCTGCTGATTTGGCAGAAGGCTTAGTTAGTGACCACATCTTCCAGCCCCTTCCCTGTTATTCTCATCACAAAACTATTGTACAGATTTGGCTGTTATTTCCCCAGTAGCAACCAGCACATCCCACACCCAGATCCTGGTTTCCAATACCACCGAAAGGAAGGACCCAGAGCTCCCTGGACAAATGGCAGATTCTAGGAATGGGGCAGGGAATACACAAGATGAAATTGAAGCATCTTGTAATGCCAGAAAGTATGAGAGTGCTAAAAAAAAACAAACAAAAAACCGAGAATGATGGGGCATGTCTAAGGGATGCAGGGGCCAAAGAAAAGAGCTCTCAATGACCTGGGATGGAACAATTTCAGCAATAGAGGATTACAATCCAAAGTATAAACTAAATATCCATGTATCCATATGATTAACAATAATTGAACAACTGACTGAAAAACTGAGGGGAAAACAGACAAACCTTCTACTACTTCACAGCAGAGAAACCTGACAGACGTCCCAGGGGGCAAGGTGAACCTCATCAGTGGTAAGTCATGTTGACAGCATGTACCCTGGGCATGATGTGATGAGAAGGGCACTTCACTTCTGTGGTCTTCCCCTGCAAAACCCCACAATCCCAACCTAATTACGAGAAAACCCTCAGTCAAACCGAAACTGAGGGACCTTCTAAAAAACACCTAACAACAACAGCAAGGAAAGGCTTAGATGACAAACTATCACAGCTGAGAGGACTCTAAGATGACAGTATGACTAACGTAGTAACAGGGGATCCAGGGACTGAAAAAGGACAATAGGTGAAAACCCAGGAAATCCTAATGAAGCATGGACTTCAGTTAATAACACTGTATCACACTGAGCTATTTGTTGCAACAAATGTACATGTGACAAATGTAAGATGATAATAGGGAAAACTGGGTTTGAGGCATCTGGGGACTTACTGTAATATTCCTGTAACTTTTCTCTAAATCTAAAATTATTCTTTAAAATATATTCAGTTCAGTTCAGTTCATTTCAATCGCTCAGTCGTATACAACTCTTTGCGACCCCATGAATCGCAGCACGCCAGGCCTCCCTGTCCATCACCAACTCCCGGAGTTTACCCAAACTCATGTCCATTGAGTCAGTGATGCCATCCAGCCATCTCATCCTCTGTCATCCCCTTCTCCTCCTGCCCCTGATCCCTCCCAGCATCAAGGTCTTTTCCAATGAGTCAACTCTTTGCATGAGGTGGCCAAAGTACTGGAGTTTTAGCTTCAGCATCATTCCTTCCAAAGAACACCGTAAATGTTAATAAGTAAATCCTACAAACAAACAAACAACAAAAGGAATGTCCCAGAAATGGCATCATGTGGGCTTCCCTAATTCCTAGTGAGGCGAAGAGCATCGAATCTGTTGGAGTTTTTAAATTTTTTGGCTGCACCATGAAACTTGTGGGATCTTAGTTACCCAAGCAGGGATTGAACTTGGGCCCTTGGGAATGAATGCTCAGAGTCTTAACTACTGGACTGACAGGGCATTAGCACAGTATATCTATTGTTGACATAACTTTCTGGGCCCCAGATGGAGCCACTCCAGCCCAAAGTACCATATCAGCACAATGAAACGTTGATAACTTTTATGTCCCTGTCAACACTCCACTTGACCAGAAATGCAATATGGATCCAGTCATCTGATCCCCAAGTGCCAAGCCAGCTCTGGGCTTTTCCACCCAGACAACGCTGATCATCTGGCTCTGGCCAGTCAGCTATTTTTTCTTCCCCTCCTCCTTGTTCTTTATTCCATAAAAGCTTCCCGCCTTCCACCCTATTTTGCAGTTCTCCAAAAGGAGACTGTCCACTTCATCGAGTGTTAAAGTTTGTATTAGCTAAATCGTCTTCTGCAATCCTTTTTTAAACACTATTTATTCATATGTCCATTCCAAATAAAACTACTGAGCCCTTACTGGAGGCCAGGCACCGTGCTGGGCCTCACAGAGGTACTGGTCCAGAGAACAGGTGTTTTTTCCTCTCTGCTCTGCTGGGACCATGAGGGGAGGTGCCCTGGGGAGCTGACCTGTTCCTTCTGCAGCTAGGGAGGCAGCTGAAGCTTGCTAGGTCAATGTTAAGTTCACCCTAGTCACTTGCATATAATGGTCACCCTTGGGTCACTGTTAGGCATTTAACAAGGCTGTTATGTTTTAGGATACTTGGGTTTGGTTTATTTGGATTTTTTTCCTCCAGATGTTTTTTTTTCTGATTATAATGATAAATATGATTATTATTCAAAAACCAGAAAGGCAAACAAATATAGAAAAAGAAAGTTTTCTGTACTCTTACCTCCAAAGATAATTGCTGTATACTATAGTTTTTTCTTCAAATAGCATTTCTTTTGGTGCATAAATTAACCATATCAATATTCCCTCCACTCATCACAAATGGGATTTTTTTTTTTAAGACCATGCCCCTCAGTATGTAAGATCTTAGTTCCCTGACCAGGGATCGAACCTGTGCCCCCTGCATTGGGGGCTCAAAGTCTTAACTACTGGACTGCCAGGGAGGAATCTCATAGACAGGATTCTAATGACATTACTTTTCATCTAACATTGAATCCTATATGTTGTGGATAATTTTTTCAGATCAATGTACTTTAAGATCTGCAGTTTTCTGCTGTAAATGCCTCCCCAAATTTGAACTGTGCCCACCACCCCCTGCCCCCAGTCTCACAGGCATCTAGTGAAGCTGTCAGCCCCAGGGCACCTGAAGCAGAGCCAGGCTGGGGCTGCAGGTATTTTCCACAACAGGTGCCCTAGTGAGGGATTTTCCCCCTTTTCTGGCTCTTCCCCTGCAGGGGTGGGGGCAGAGCCAGGAGCCTCTCCCCAGGGAGATGCCCATAGCAGGCCATGAGTCATGCAGATGAGCTTCCGGTGTGAAGTCACACTGAGGCGCTATTTGTGGACACCCAGCAGGGCCAGCTGAGTGTGACTCAGAGAGGCAGGAGTGAATGGAGGAGGTTCCGTGTCAGGCGGGAACAGGTATCAGCTGAGAATGAGAGCTGTTGGGCTCACCACTCCCTGCCCTTCCTAGAGCAGAGGCTGTAACCAGAACTTCAGAACCACAGTAAATTCCCCAGGCTTTCCCATTAGGGGGATTCCTGGGTTACTTTCACTGAGAACAAGGCCATCTATGTCCAGGGTGAGGCTGGGTAAGTGTGACTCCAGGCTGGCAGAGGAGAGATGCAATTCAGAGTGCCAGCATCATGAGAACTTCACTTNCACACACACACACACACAGCCTTCCCATTTCCCTGGGATGCTGGGTAAGTCTTTAGTGTTTTATCAGTGAAATGGGGCTGACTAGTGTCTACCTAAAGCTGCTGATTTGGCAGAAGGCTTAGTTAGTGACCACATCTTCCAGCCCCTTCCCTGTTATTCTCATCACAAAACTATTGTACAGATTTGGCTGTTATTTCCCCAGTAGCAACCAGCACATCCCACACCCAGATCCTGGTTTCCAATACCACCGAAAGGAAGGACCCAGAGCTCCCTGGACAAATGGCAGATTCTAGGAATGGGGCAGGGAATACACAAGATGAAATTGAAGCATCTTGTAATGCCAGAAAGTATGAGAGTGCTAAAAAAAAACAAACAAAAAACCGAGAATGATGGGGCATGTCTAAGGGATGCAGGGGCCAAAGAAAAGAGCTCTCAATGACCTGGGATGGAACAATTTCAGCAATAGAGGATTACAATCCAAAGTATAAACTAAATATCCATGTATCCATATGATTAACAATAATTGAACAACTGACTGAAAAACTGAGGGGAAAACAGACAAACCTTCTACTACTTCACAGCAGAGAAACCTGACAGACGTCCCAGGGGGCAAGGTGAACCTCATCAGTGGTAAGTCATGTTGACAGCATGTACCCTGGGCATGATGTGATGAGAAGGGCACTTCACTTCTGTGGTCTTCCCCTGCAAAACCCCACAATCCCAACCTAATTACGAGAAAACCCTCAGTCAAACCGAAACTGAGGGACCTTCTAAAAAACACCTAACAACAACAGCAAGGAAAGGCTTAGATGACAAACTATCACAGCTGAGAGGACTCTAAGATGACAGTATGACTAACGTAGTAACAGGGGATCCAGGGACTGAAAAAGGACAATAGGTGAAAACCCAGGAAATCCTAATGAAGCATGGACTTCAGTTAATAACACTGTATCACACTGAGCTATTTGTTGCAACAAATGTACATGTGACAAATGTAAGATGATAATAGGGAAAACTGGGTTTGAGGCATCTGGGGACTTACTGTAATATTCCTGTAACTTTTCTCTAAATCTAAAATTATTCTTTAAAATATATTCAGTTCAGTTCAGTTCATTTCAATCGCTCAGTCGTATACAACTCTTTGCGACCCCATGAATCGCAGCACGCCAGGCCTCCCTGTCCATCACCAACTCCCGGAGTTTACCCAAACTCATGTCCATTGAGTCAGTGATGCCATCCAGCCATCTCATCCTCTGTCATCCCCTTCTCCTCCTGCCCCTGATCCCTCCCAGCATCAAGGTCTTTTCCAATGAGTCAACTCTTTGCATGAGGTGGCCAAAGTACTGGAGTTTTAGCTTCAGCATCATTCCTTCCAAAGAACACCGTAAATGTTAATAAGTAAATCCTACAAACAAACAAACAACAAAAGGAATGTCCCAGAAATGGCATCATGTGGGCTTCCCTAATTCCTAGTGAGGCGAAGAGCATCGAATCTGTTGGAGTTTTTAAATTTTTTGGCTGCACCATGAAACTTGTGGGATCTTAGTTACCCAAGCAGGGATTGAACTTGGGCCCTTGGGAATGAATGCTCAGAGTCTTAACTACTGGACTGACAGGGCATTAGCACAGTATATCTATTGTTGACATAACTTTCTGGGCCCCAGATGGAGCCACTCCAGCCCAAAGTACCATATCAGCACAATGAAACGTTGATAACTTTTATGTCCCTGTCAACACTCCACTTGACCAGAAATGCAATATGGATCCAGTCATCTGATCCCCAAGTGCCAAGCCAGCTCTGGGCTTTTCCACCCAGACAACGCTGATCATCTGGCTCTGGCCAGTCAGCTATTTTTTCTTCCCCTCCTCCTTGTTCTTTATTCCATAAAAGCTTCCCGCCTTCCACCCTATTTTGCAGTTCTCCAAAAGGAGACTGTCCACTTCATCGAGTGTTAAAGTTTGTATTAGCTAAATCGTCTTCTGCAATCCTTTTTTAAACACTATTTATTCATATGTCCATTCCAAATAAAACTACTGAGCCCTTACTGGAGGCCAGGCACCGTGCTGGGCCTCACAGAGGTACTGGTCCAGAGAACAGGTGTTTTTTCCTCTCTGCTCTGCTGGGACCATGAGGGGAGGTGCCCTGGGGAGCTGACCTGTTCCTTCTGCAGCTAGGGAGGCAGCTGAAGCTTGCTAGGTCAATGTTAAGTTCACCCTAGTCACTTGCATATAATGGTCACCCTTGGGTCACTGTTAGGCATTTAACAAGGCTGTTATGTTTTAGGATACTTGGGTTTGGTTTATTTGGATTTTTTTCCTCCAGATGTTTTTTTTTCTGATTATAATGATAAATATGATTATTATTCAAAAACCAGAAAGGCAAACAAATATAGAAAAAGAAAGTTTTCTGTACTCTTACCTCCAAAGATAATTGCTGTATACTATAGTTTTTTCTTCAAATAGCATTTCTTTTGGTGCATAAATTAACCATATCAATATTCCCTCCTCTCATCACAAATGGGATTTTTTTTTTTAAGACCATGCCCCTCAGTATGTAAGATCTTAGTTCCCTGACCAGGGATCGAACCTGTGCCCCCTGCATTGGGGGCTCAAAGTCTTAACTACTGGACTGCCAGGGAGGAATCTCATAGACAGGATTCTAATGACATTACTTTTCATCTAACATTGAATCCTATATGTTGTGGATAATTTTTTCAGATCAATGTACTTTAAGATCTGCAGTTTTCTGCTGTAAATGCCTCCCCAAATTTGAACTGTGCCCACCACCCCCTGCCCCCAGTCTCACAGGCATCTAGTGAAGCTGTCAGCCCCAGGGCACCTGAAGCAGAGCCAGGCTGGGGCTGCAGGTATTTTCCACAACAGGTGCCCTAGTGAGGGATTTTCCCCCTTTTCTGGCTCTTCCCCTGCAGGGGTGGGGGCAGAGCCAGGAGCCTCTCCCCAGGGAGATGCCCATAGCAGGCCATGAGTCATGCAGATGAGCTTCCGGTGTGAAGTCACACTGAGGCGCTATTTGTGGACACCCAGCAGGGCCAGCTGAGTGTGACTCAGAGAGGCAGGAGTGAATGGAGGAGGTTCCGTGTCAGGCGGGAACAGGTATCAGCTGAGAATGAGAGCTGTTGGGCTCACCACTCCCTGCCCTTCCTAGAGCAGAGGCTGTAACCAGAACTTCAGAACCACAGTAAATTCCCCAGGCTTTCCCATTAGGGGGATTCCTGGGTTACTTTCACTGAGAACAAGGCCATCTATGTCCAGGGTGAGGCTGGGTAAGTGTGACTCCAGGCTGGCAGAGGAGAGATGCAATTCAGAGTGCCAGCATCATGAGAACTTCACTTTTCGCGCCAGTTCTGGCTCTGCCTCTCACAAAACAAGGCACACAATCGTTTCCTAATGCAAACACACAGCTACCAGCAAGGGCAAAGCACTATGGACATTCAGGTGAGTCAAGTCTGCCTTGAGAATTAAATCTGCCTTGAGATTACCAAGTGATGCTGCCTGCTCGTCTCAGCCTCAGAGCTCGGGAACACTGGCTCTGCTGTCCTTTTAGTTCCCCGGAAGCATTTACACAGAGCTGCTTCTTGTGTCTACGTATTTGCTCAGCTGTTCAATGTCTGGTGCTCCCCTTCAAAATGTAAACTCCTTCCGGCAGGGGTTACCAGAACAATGTCAGGTACATAGTAGATGTTCAATAAACACTTTCTGGGTGGTGGAAAAATGATTGCCATCCACCTGCTGATGACCATGACCCTGCATTAGTCACTTGACCTCTAGGACCTCAGTTTCTTCCTTTGTAAAATGCAGGTGGTTTCTTCTCTAGCGGTTAGGGTGAATACTAAAAAGAGAAAATGCACACAAAGCTCTAATGCCTGACACATGGCAAGAGTTTGCCAATGAACCAATAAGTGGGCTCTGTTCTGTTATTATCATCAGAGGTAAGGAACAGATCTGGGCCCCTTCAATACATGCCACATTTCCAATATCTAATGAGCTAGTCTTTTTAACCAGCCGCACAGGAAGCGAAAGATCAAAAGGCCCTGGTCCCTGCGATCCCACCTTCCTAAATGGATTTGCCCATCAGAGTCATCCAGGACCCTGTTGAGGGGCGACCCCAAAGTTTGGAGGCCCCAAAGCTGGTGAGCCACAAGTCATGGGTCCTGCTGACACGACCCCTAGAAAGCAGCAACAGGCAATCCATCACTAATTGTCACAAAGCTTGTCCTGATTCAGGCTGCTCAGGCTGGTTAACAGCACTAATCAGCTGCACGAGGCCAGCCATTAGCTAACTTAACCGTCTTTGTGCCCCAGGTAACAGACAAAGACAGGAAGGCAGAGTGGAACTCGTCTCCCCTCGACATGAACTTTCCAGGTAGCAAAGCCCTAAACCAAGAGAGAGCGGTATGGTTGAGGCAAACGCAGCACCTGTCTTCTCCGCTGCCCAGACCCAGAGCAGGTCCATCTCCAGGAGGGGAAAGAGGAGCTGCAGGGAGAGATGAGGGCTAGTGGAGACTGCTCTGCCATGGAGAGGAGAGCTTCCAGTTGGGAAATCCCTGGAGACTCTTGTTGGGAGAGGGAAAATGGAAAAAGACAGAGGCTGAAGAAGAAGGGGGAGGAAAAATAATCAAAACAGAACAAGTTCTATTCCTTGAAAGAAGAAGTCCTTTGGAACAATCTCATCTGAATGCTTAAAAATACATTTTGAAACAGCTGAGAAAATGTGGAAATTTTCTCCTTCCTTAGCTCTTACAGTTGAAGTTTAGAAAATTCACGCTTGCCTTCCACCTTGGCCTCGTGTAAAGGGCGGAAAACACAGGATTCAGTTTAATATGCTTTTTAAGAACAGAATTCTCCCTGACTTGGGTTTCTTTGTCTGATGGGTTTCAGAGACCTAATTTCTAGGGCTGGAGAAGGACCTTTTTCCTCCAGATTTCCCCAAGGGCAGATCCTTCTCTTCCTCTCCCGCGCCCGGGAGAAGTGGCACGTGACAGGTAGCTGGCAGCAGAGAGGACCCCACTTTCTTTTGATCCCTTCTCTGCCCCCCTCCTTCCAATTTACTGATTTACTCTGGGAGGCCTCAGGGCCCAAGGCCGGGCCTTGATCTCTAGGGGAAGCAGAAGTGATTGAGATGCCGATACATCAGGTCTGTGTGCGGGGCTGGGAAGGGGAGGCAGGATAAAGAGACAAAGAGGAGGAAGGGGGATAAACGAATTCACATCAGCAGCAAAGTGCCTCTCCTTGATGGATGAGCCCCTTCCTCTGCCCTAATCACCCTGGATGGCCTCGGCATCTCGGACTCGCCAGAGCCATCTGGGAACCCTCAGGGATCCGGACTCTCGGTTCCCTGGGAATGTTTTGGCAGTTATGATCTGTGATCCTCAAGTTTATGATAAAGTTGAATGTAAACACAAAGACAAAATTCATCATTTAAATTGTAAGAAGGAAGCAAGCTGTTTAGAGGTATCTTAAGGAGTTGTGGCCAAGAACACAGGCTCTGGGGATAGATCATCTACTTCTGAATTATCCTGGGCAAGTTACTGAATCCGTGTGTGTGTGTGTGTGTGTGTGTGCATGCGTGCGCATGCGTGTATGTGTGCGTGTGCGTGTGTGTACGCACGTGTGTGTGGTTTTCCCCGTGTGTGTGTGTGCGCATGCACGCGCGTGTGTGTGTGTTGTGTGTGTGTGTGTGGTTTTCCCCATCTGTAAAACAGAGTCCACAACACCTCCTCTGTAGGATTGCTATGAAGAGTAAATGGGCTAATGGGTAAAGTAAACACTCAATACCGGCCATTTTTATAACGATTACACTGACTATACCCTCTCGCTCTTTTTTTTTTCTTCACGTTCTTTTTTTTTTTTTTTTTGCAGTACCTAGAAGCATGTGGGATCTTATTAACAGTTCCCCAACCAGGGATCAGACCCATGCCCCCTGCTGTGGAAGTGTGGAGTCTTAACCACTGAACCACCAGGAAAGTCCCTATTTCTGAATGTTGATTTCAAATTAATTTCCTGTTATCTCTAAAACCCCTCTGCCAGATTATTTATAATTGCTATTGTGATTAGAATATACTCTTTGTGAAGAATATTCTTACTCTTTGAACTATCATTTGTGTAAATGTGAACTTGCCCACTTAATGCTGTGAAATGGGGCCCCAACTCAAGAAGAGCCTGAGGCCACATAGTAAAGAAGCCAGTGGTCCTCATAGAAGTATGGACAATTCAGGATCTGCATCTCCTTCTACAGAGGACAGCTGCTGCTGCTAAGTTGCTTCAGTCGTGTCCGACTCTGTGCGACCCCATAGACGGCAGCCCACCAGGCTCCCCCGTCCCTGGGATTCTCCAGGCAAGAACACTGGAGTGGGTTGCCATCTCCTTCTTCAATGCACGAAAGTGAAAAGTGAAAGTGGGTCGCTCAGTCATGTCTGACTCTTCGCGACCCCATGGACTGACCCCCTACCAGGCTCCTCCGTCCATGGGATTTTCCAGGCAAGAGTACTGGAGTGGGATGCCATCGCCTTCTCCAAAAGGACAGCTACTCACGGGGAAAGGACAGGACCACAGGCATAAACAACTGTGAAGGCTCAAAGACACCTCAGTGAAAACAAATCCCCAGCCAAAGGAAAGAAGTCCTGGTAACAGCCATTCTCCGAGGCCAGGTCAGGTCCAGCCCACCTGTATTTCTGTAGCTCTTTTCTTACTTGGGGAGAGAAAGTCTGGTCTTGACCTTCTGAGCTGCTCTGGTTTCCTCAAGGCAAACTGGCAGGGAGCCAGGGTGTGGTTACCACCAACTTCCTCTGGCATCTAAGGAGGAAGGTCGGGACGGGATGGGGCAGACACTTCTATCCAGAAATGTACTCTCCTTCCCTATGAGGCCAATCTCCCTCTTCCAGCCTTCCCTGATGCCACGTGGTCCAGGAAACTGTTCTTGCTCACCTGGCTTCCTGTAATACCCTAACTGATCTCCCTGCTTCACTCTTTGTGTTCCATTCCCAAGAGAGGGATCCTGCTCAGACCCAAGAAGCCAAGTCTGATTATGTCACTCTTCTATTCAAAGCCCTCCAGGGCCCCACCCTCTGCATGTCCACCCTTCACCCAGCACAGCTCTCTCAATGAGCCTTTAAATTGACCTCAAAACCCTTTGTCACCCTCCATACCCCCACCTCTCTGGCCACATCACAGTGGCTTCTTTGCTGTATTCAAACACACCAGGCATGCTGTGGTCACAGGGAAGCTGAACTTGCTGTTCGTTTTCTTGAAATGCTTCCCAGGGATCTGCACTGGTTAGCTCCCTCACCCCTTTCAGGACGTTTCACAAATGCTGCCTTTCGGTGAGGTTTTCCCTGCCCTTTATCTGCCCGCTTCCGTCTCTCCCTGTTCACATTCCTGCTAGTACTTGTTGCCATCAGTTCAGTCACTCAGTCAGGTCCAACTCTTTGCAACCCCATGGACTGCAGCATGCCAGGCTTCCCTCTCCATCACCAACTCCCGGAGCTTACTCAAACTCATGTCCACTGAGTCGGTGATGCCATCCAACTATCTCATCCTCTGTCATCCCCTTCTCCTCTTGCCTTCGATCTTTCCCAGCATCAGGGTCTTTTCTAATGAGTCAGTTCCTCACATCTTGTCACCATAACACCAACATACTATGCTTTCTACTTAATTATTGTATTGTATTATCTGTCTTTTCCAAATACAGCATAATTTCCAATAGGCAGGGCTTTTATCTATTTAATTCATATTTTAAACGTCCAGAACAATGCCTGGAATATAGGAAGTGCTTGAATGAAGCTGTTGAATGGGGATTTGCTATGACCATATTCATATTCATCCATTGCTGTTGCCGTTTAGTTGCTAAATTGTATCCGACTCTTTTGTGATCCCATGGACTGCAGCCCATCAGGCTCCTCTGTCCAACTTCCTAGGCAAGAATACTAGAGTGGGTTGCCATTTCCTTTTCCAGGAGATCTTCCCGGACCAGGGATGGAACCTGTGTCTCCTGCTTGGCAGTCAGATTCTTCACCAATGAGACAGCAGGAAAGCCTGGATATTCATCCATGGGTTGGTATAAATATTAATCCAGTACCTACCATACAGCAATTACTTAACATCTACAATCCCAGTTAGCCTTGCAACTGCCTGTGAGGGGAGATCTGGCCCCCACTTTATAAATGATGAGACTGACAAGTAGAAGCTAAGTGACTTGCCTGAGCTGGGCTGCTCTCTTCCATTGCGTCTGATCTCATCACTCAGTATGTTCCCTTGTGATCACTGGCATCTATTTTCCCTGCTGGATTTGAAGCTCTGTTAAGGCCAGGGCTGTGTCTGGCCTGTTCAGCACTCCATCTCTGGCACTCAGGAAGTATCTGAATGAATCCCTTTGATAAGGAGTGGAGGGGATTCACTGCCAGCTCCTGGGTTTGCCTTCCCATCTCCAGTTTTTCAGCAGCATGTAAGGCAGTTTACCCTGAGGCTGAGTCAAGCCAGGAATTCACTCTCAGGCCTCTACCTCTTTCCCATCCTGCCCACCCCCACCCTGGGCTCTCTGCCAGCAAAGAACAAGTACCCACACAGACTGTAAGACAGGCTGTAACTCTGACTTTGCAGTAGTACAAGGTAAGTCCCTTTGACAAGTCTACGGGAAGAACTGACCTTTGGGCGGCTGACTGCAGTTGCTACTCTCCTCTGGCCCTGTCCCCTGCCCCCATCACCTCCCGACCACTTGGCAAGGATCCACCAGAGACCCACCACCATCCGAAGAGCAGGACGGCGTTCTACTTTGAGTCGACCATTTTCCCAGAGAAGCAAGGTGTCTACCTACCGTCTCGAACGCTGCCCACTCCCACTCCCACCCTCCAAGAGCCTGGGGGCCCGAGCCATCACCTAACAGTCCTCTGGCGTCTCTTCTTCCAGTTACACAATCAACTTCCTCACCACAAAAGATAGTTCATGGACACAGAANTTTCCAAAACGTCTCCATCTGATGAACTGACTCCATTAGCCGGCAGGGACGCCAAGCTGCTGACAGGAACAGCTCAGAGGCTGGAAACCATGATTCTAGGGACTTTCTGATGATCCAACCTAGCCAAGGCATAAGCGATGACCTCATCACTGAGGGGGTCCCAAGAAAGGGTTTCACTTTCTTCATTGCCAACCAGCCCCCAAAGAGGGTCCCCCTGGATCAGCACTAGGTAATCAGAGATAGGAGAGATTTTCTCATAATAAACGAATAATGCATCCACAGATGTTCAAGTCACGGATTTCCCCTGTCCCATCCCATCAGAGGAGGCTGCCCATGACTATTTGGGCTGAAATCTTCAGAGAGGCCAAGTTCTCAAGGTTTGGGGGATGAGGCGGGAGGGAGTTGGAGACTGTTCAAGTCAGAGTTACCCTTTTTCTAGAAGCGGTACCTTATGGCATGGTTAAAAGGATTTGACAGCCAGCTGAGTTTCAGTCTCAGCTCTATCAGTTACTGTGTGACTTTGGGCAAATTACTTAATCCTTCTATGCCTTAGTTTCCTCATCTTTACAAGTAGCGAGGACATTCTTTCATGGAGTGTTATGAGGATTAACACTTCTGCTTCTAAAGCGTAACAGGGGTGGGGGACAGAGAATCTAACTAGGCATTTCTGGGATGAGCCAGGAAGGTGGAGACAGGTGTTTGCCTAGGAAGTCCAAGGGTGTCCGCCTCATCCTCTGGATTTCCAACCAGCTGACGTCGGTGCCACCCAAGAACCACGAAAGGGGTGAAGAAATGGGAAGGTAGTGGAAGGGCACCATGAACCACACAGCTGTCTCTGGGAGTCTATGGCGGAGAGGAGAAAAGAACCAATGACTGATGGTAAACTTTTAGGATCCAAGGCTGCTGCGGGAGCTAAACCCATCTGCAGTGTCTGATGAAGGTCCTACAGGTTGATCTTACCTCCCAGACCCTCGTTTGCTTTAACAAACCAGAGAATCACAAAGCAGAGTGAACTTACCCATGCCGGCATCTGAATCTCTCTGCAGAGTCACTATTCACCTTAACTGTCCTCTTGGGGGCCCCTGCCACCCTCTTCCCTACTCAACCGTCAAGACTGCACCACGACTCTGTGCGGAAAGAGTGAGTCCCGGTTTTTGTACATGAAACGGGAATCCGTTAAAGTAGGGGCTTGTGCTACTGCCTTCTGGTTAGGACTGCAGGGCCGTGACGTGCCTCGGTATCACCCATGAGTCAGACCTTGCCATGCCCTCCCGATCTAAGGCTTTATTACTGAACCAGGGGGGCCACTGGTAGGAACTAGGCTTATGCTTTCCTATGGTAGGAACTCCCAGGCTTATGACTCAAAGAATTAGGTGGTCTGATCTTCAAACAAGACGATGACTGTCAGGTTCCTGATACACAGAATCTGACACACTGTCCCGATGGCGATGGTGGTGAGGCAGACACCTGCCCACCGCAAACACCTCTGCACACAGCCCTCAGTGAGTGGAAGCTTTTGCTGGACGGTGGCTTTTCTTTCTGGGGAACAGGGTGGCAGGAGGGGTAGGGGCAGTAAGAGGACTCTAGCAGGTGTACTTGTACTTTTTTTTTTTTTTTAAATAGCTTATGGGCTTCCCGGGTGGCTCAGATGGTAAAGAATTTGCCTGCAATGAAGGAGACCTGGGATCGATCCCTGGGTCAGGAAGATCCCCTGGAGAAGGAAATGGCAACCCCCTCCAGTCTTCTTGCCTGGAGAATCCCATGGACAGAGAAGCCTGGCAGGCTACAATCCGCTGCTGCTAAGTCGCTTCAGTCGTGTCTGACTTTGTGTGACCCTAGAGACGGCAGCCCACCAGTCTCCCCATCCCTGGGATTCTCCAGGCAAGAACACTGGAGTGGGTTGCCATTTCCCTCTCCAATGCATGAAAGTGAAAAGTGAAAGTGAAGTCACTCAGTCGTGTCTGACTCCTAGTGACCCCATGGTCTGCAGCCCACCAGGCTCCTTCGTCCATGGGATTTTCCAGGCAAGAGTACTGGAGTGGGGTGCCATTGCCTTCTACAGGGCCACAAAGAGTCGGACAGGACTGAGCAACTAACTTTACTTTCACAAGATTTTATTTCCCTGACCAGGGATTGAACCGGAGGTCCTTCCTAACCACTGAACTTCCAAAGAATTCCCCAGGTGTTCCCGTCTTAACTCTGAGGAAAGAGAGGGATTGGTGTCCTGGGGCAGTGTGGACTTGTGGGAAAAAATGGCCAGGTGGGGTCTTCGGTCCTAACACACGTGGCGTGGTGGAGCGTGGTGGAGCTAGCTAGTCCCTGCAGGCTTCTGAGCACCTCTGCACTGAGCTGAGCCATTCTTGGGTACATCCCATCAGTGACTCCTCACCAGTCTCCACAGGACAGGCACCACTGTGGCTTCATATTCCGGAAGAGGGAACTGGAGCTTGGAGGTCAAACAACCCTCCCACTTCCTGGTCCCTGAGTGGAGAACTCCAAATGCTTGCTGAGGGTTTACCCCAGGCATGGCCCCAGGTAGACCAAGAATTATGACTGAAGCAAGGGAGCCAAGAGTACACCATTTCCCACTAGTAGGAACTCCCAGGCTTATGACTCTTAAGAATTCTTAAGAATTCTGCAGTCTTCAAATTGATATTCAAACAAGATCATCTTGATGATCTTTTGTGAAAATCATCAAAGCTGATCTTCAAACAAGACGGTCCTACCCCTCTTAACCCTCCTCCCCTTTCCTTTCTTATCTCTCCCCCTCCACCCGGCTCACAGGCAGTCTGCTGAGAAGCAGAGGACTGAGGAGGGGAAATGGCTGTTGGTGTAAGTTTCCACCTTTCCTATCACACCCAAGATAACCTCGGCTTCTCAAGAACACTCTGCAGCTGCAGGAGGGGAGGCTGTTACCGCCCACTGAAAGAAAGGAGACGTGTGAGACATAGCCCCTGTCAAATCCTGCTTCTGCTGAGGACAAGTCACTTAACCCTTCTAGACCCCACTTTCATAACCTCATCCATAACCACCACTCTCTCCCTCCGCCTCCAACCACAGAAATCACCAACTCCGGATGAGTCCATTCTAGAACTCTTGCTCAATATGCCCTGTTAAATATCTCTAATCCTTAAAAATAATCTTAGCCTTAATTTTATATTGTGGTGGTTTAGTTGCTAAGTACTGTCCGGACTTTTGCAATCCCAGGGACTGTAGCCCGCCAGGCTCCTCTGTCCATGGGATTCTTCAGGCAAGAATACTGGAGTGGGTCGCCATTTCCCTCTCGGGGGATCTTTCCGACCCAGGGATCGAACCCAGGTCTCCTGCATTGCAGGTAGGTTCTTTACCTACTGAGCTATGAGGGAAGCCCCTATTTTACAGATTGTTACTATTTATAAGAAAGAGAGCAGCAATATCGATCCTCTTAGATGGCTACCAAGAGGACCGAATAAGATCTTGCACGGAATTCACTTAGCACAGACTTCAGTGTTTGAAAGGTGAAAACTGGAAGGCCAGGGACAGCCCTGAGGTCAAGTGTCAGGCTGGACAAGAATGGAGCCCTGAGGGGGTACAGACAGAGCCCCTCAGGTTACAGCCCCGAGGGGCTCTTTCTTCAAGAGCCCCCCCATGCCCCAAAGTGCAGTGACTCAGCGGAGGGCATTCTACTGACTGATAGGAAACTATCTGGAAAACCCCACCTGCCTGCGACCAAGAGGCTTTATTACCAGAGGAGACAAGTGGATGTGTCTGGTGAATGGGTGGAATTTGAAGCTTTGGGTCCTGAGTCTAATGCTGCTACTTGGGGTCATAATTTGCAAATCACCTGTTTCCTTCTTGCCAACATCATGCCAGGCCCTGCACTAGCCTTGGAGATACAAAGAGAAATCAGAGTGGTTACTCTCTGATCAGCCATCCTGGGTACTGGCAGGCCATAGCAGGCCTGTCCTGGGGACCTAGATGCTCACCTCTGGAGATGTCACTGTTGGCTAAAAGAGGTGCTTTCTTTTTAAAAATCACTTCCAGTCATTAAATGAATAAACAGCTCTAAAACACTAAGGAGATAAGACCACACTCTATCAGGACTTGCCTGACCTTTGACAGCTCAAAGTGAAAATGCCAGGAGGCCTCAGCTGGCTGGCCGAGGGAAAAGCAGATAACCAGCAGTTTCACTGGCAACAAAGAGACTGAAAATCCTGCACATTTTTAGCATGTGACTAGAATAATCCACAGCTGGGCCCCTAGCACAAAATGCAGGATAATAAAGCATGCAGAAATCAGGGACAGCCCTCCTTAGGACTAAGTGAGGCTGGCTGTATTCCGCCTTTCAAGCAGATCATCTCATTTAAACTTATCAAGTCTTCACTGCAAAGGCTGAGTTGGGTTTAGAGCTAGTCTAGCTGTGTCACTGTCAATATTCACCCCCATTCACCCTCCCCACCCCCACCCTCCTGGCTGGACGACCTTGGTGGTGGTTTAGTCGCCAGGCTGTGTCCGACCCTTGAAAGCTCATGGACTACAGCCCACCAGGGTTCTCTGTCTATGGGCTTTCCCAGGCGAGAATACTGAAGTGGGTTGCCATTTCCTTCTCCCGGGGATATTCCTGACCCAGGGACTGAACTTGACAGGGCAGCCTGGTGGGCTGCTGTCCATGAGGTCACAAAGAGTCGGCCCCGACCGAGAGAATTAACGACAACTCCTGCATTGTAGGCAGATTCTTTACCACTGAGCCACCAGGAGTGATTTGGGCACCTTGTTTAATAACCTCTTTAGGCCTCAGTTTCTTTGTCTGTAAAACTGGGATACTAGAACTTATAAGATTGTTCTAAACATTAAATAAGATTGTTCTAAACATTAAAGAACTCAACTTAAGATCTGGGCCACAGTCCTCCAAAAATATTAGCCTTTGCTATTATTCTGATGACTGCAAACAGCCCGATGACAGGCTATGTGTCATCTCTGTATTTTACACGTGATACAACTGAAACTTCCCAAGGTCAGAACCAACTCACATTTCTGTAGTCTCCTGACGCTCGCACCCAGCTCCCCACATGGCTTCCCTGGGGACGGTGGGCGAAACCACTGAGGCTACCTCCCCCAAACCTGCTTCAAGGCCAGAAGCCTGGAGATTCTTTGGGTTTTCCCATTAGGAAATCACCTCCTGAATAGGAATGCATTTTGGGGTCTGTGGAAGCAGACTGCAAACCAATCACTGGAAATGTGTGCTGGGCAGACCTGAGGTGCTGAGACACCTGAGGAACCAGTGGTGTCTGAAAGCAATTTTTTTTTTCGGCTGTATTGGTTTCTGTTTGTTTCCTCCTCTGATACAAAGGGGGCTGGGAGAGGGTAGGGTGAACAGGAGCTGACGTCGGGGTTACTCACAGGGAGGCTGTCTTCTGGCCACAGCCCACCTCCTCCCTGTGGCTCCTCATACACGTCTGCACACCCTGGGCTCCTTTTCAACACGCTGAGTTTCATGATGAAGAAAAACACGCTTTTTGGTGGACTGCTTCCTCTACCCTGAGCTGGAGGCCATAGCTTGGCCGCCACTGGCAGAACCCAGCCAGAGCCTTGATCTTAAGCATGAAAGTCCACGCCTCCCTCTGATGCTATCACACCTGGGACCAAAGGCCCCAGTACAGCCTTCCTTGATTCATTCATTGAGAACAGATGATGGCCTGCTGGGCTTAGAGCAGCAGAACAAGACCACAGCCTATGCCCACAAAGGGTCTACAATCCAAATGGAAAGAGATTTGGATCGAGAAATGCCAGCGAGGGACTTCCCGTGTGGTCCCGAGACTAGACTTCACACTCCAATGCAGGGGATCTGGGCTTGATCCCTGGTCAGGGAACCAGATCCCCCATACTGCAACTAAAGATCCCGCATGCTGCAGCTAAGACCTGGGGTAGCCAAGTATTTTTAAAAAGAAATGCCAATGAAGTCACTTCCTATCTAGATAATCTTTCAATAAATACCTCAGATGACGTCACTCCTCTGCTCAAAGCCCTCGGAGGGTCCCCCATCTCTCTGAGTCAAAGGTGAGGTCTGAAGATGTCCTCTCAGGCCCTACAGGGCTGCCCTGGAACTCCCCAGCTCTTACTGCCCGTGTCCCCACTGGAACTCGTCAGGCCTGTGGGCCGTCAGACAGGCTGTCCTCTATGCCTGGACTTATCCCTCTTCCATTTTTCCACATGGCAAAGATCTCTCTTCTCCCTCCAGCCTGCATTTAACAGTCATAAGACCCACTTTGAGTAACCTATCTCAAACTCCAACTTCACTCCTTGAACCCCAGTGACGGCCCTGTCCACCTCACCTCGCTCGTTCCCTCTTTCCGCCTTCTGGTGTATACTTCCTGTGTTCACTGTGTACCATCTTCCCATCTCCCCCCAGCCCCACTAGGACGTATGTGTGTTATTTCCTGACATGTCCTGAGCACCCAAAAGTGTCTGGTACCTCAGAGGCACTTGTAAATATTTACTGAATGGGTGAAAGAATGAATGAACAAATGAGAGGGGAGAAAGAGGTGCTGCGAGCACTCAGAAGAAGAGCTAATTCCGTCTGGGGGGTCAGGGGAAGCCTCTCTCCCCACACCCCAGATCGTGGGGGGCACAGAGGAAGGGGAGAAGAGGGGAGGGAATGGCTTCCTACCAGTCCTGCCTGAGGGAGGGTGAACGCGATGCTGCCGGCCCTCCCCCGAGAGATAATCCCACCCATGGGCGGGAGACACTAGGCCTGACCATGGCATCCCAGGTACTTGCCTTGAGCATCTCCACTTCAGAGACTGAAGACTCCATCGAAGACAGCTGCTCTCTAAATCCTGGATCTCTAAAAGTTCGTATCAGTCAAATCCGTGCTGAGGTTTCTTAAGAAAAAGTCTCACCCTAGCTATGAGGCTGAAGGGCAGAACAGAAGCACCCAACAGAAAATTAAAAATAAATGATATTTATTGAAAGCCCACTTTGACCCAGGCAGTATTATAAATTGTTAACCTGCTCAATTTACTGATGAATTGTGTACCCTCAATATGGTGACAGGTAGACCCACCTCACGAGGTGATTGTGACAATTAGAGGATGAAGTATAATACTTAGAACGTACAGAAAGTGCTCAACTGTTTGCTACTCCATCCCAGGTGACACTGTTGGTAAAGAATCTGCCTGCTAATGCAAGAGACACAAGAGATGCGGGTTGGATCCCTGGGTCAGGAAGATCCCTTGGAGAAGGGAATGGCTACCCCACTCCAGTATTCCTGCCTGAAGAATCCTATGGACCAAGAAGCCTGGCAGGCTATGGTCCACAGGGTCGCAAAGAGTTGGATATGACTGAGCACACACACACACTCCATCACTATCCTCAGCTTATAGATGAGAAACTGAGGCACAAACAGATGACATAACCTGGACCAATTTTGCCAGCTACCCAGAGCAGAGCCCAAGCCAGATCCAAACACTAGCTGTCTGTGTTCAAGGCTGATATTCCTTGCCTGTATCACAGGCTCCTCACAGAATGCCTCTTCCTAAGACAGAATCCTCCAAGCAGAGTTTTTTTTTTTTTCCTGAAAATTAAATTGTGCTTGCCCTTACTTGTAGGAAGTTGGCTAAAAGATCCAGCAGCTAGGTATGGCGGAAATGCCCAGGACCCACCAGCTCCTTCCAAGGCTGTCCTCTCCTAGTGTCTAGAGCCAGAGTGCTATTCTGGACAATACTGTACACTGAGGATGCATCCTAGCCCTCAATGCTGCAGACACAGGAACACCCAAACCCCAGCAGAGGAGAGAGGTCTTCCTCATCCTGGGGCCACAGATGTCTATCTTTTATGGATTTCATTGCTGCCAGTTCCTGGCAACATGTGTCCACCAGCAGCGCTCCCATACAAATGCCAGTGGAGGGGCTGTGGGGTTGGCTGGGAGCCTGGGTTTCTTGCTCCCCTATCCCCAACAACCTGAGTCAGTTGCCCCTGCGACTCCCAGAGCACCTCCTTCCTTGAGGCTGCCTTGGTCATATCCACACCCTCGGGGTCAGCCTTAGTGTGGACGATTCCCTACCCGACACACCGGAAACCATGCGAGTGAGCCTTCCCCTTGGCCCAATGCCCCCAGCAGGACTGGCACAATCCCCAAGGAGGACTTGAGGGCTGTGGGCAGGGTGTGCGGGACCAGTCGGGGCTCCGAGAGCCCAAGCCACAGGAGCCGCCATCTGGTTCTCAGTCCTCCCCTCCCCTCCTAAATGGAGAGAAATCTGTTCAAATGAAGGCTCTTCAGCCAAACAAGAAACCAGTCAGGCCATCAAGTGGGTTTCTTAAACAAGTTCAGCAAGAGTGGCCAAGGTTAGGCAGCCTCTTGTCCAATTTGTGACAAAAGAGCTTTCTGTTGGTTTTTTAGAAGATGAATCTGGCCTCCCTAAACCTGCTTCTCAATATCTACACACCCAGCATCCCAACTTGCTCTGTACCCTCTTACAACAGAAAACCCTACTTATTTCTATAGGTTCATGCTTTTTTTAAAAAATAAAGTTCATATTGATTTTACACAAATGAATTTCTTTATATTCGGGCTAGAAAGGCTCAATAGATCACTTTTTGCCAGAAGTTGTTTCTTAAAATGTCGGGCCAGTGTCTCCTCTATGAATCTGCCTTGGTCTGTTGACCAGTTGGCGCTGTGGGCACCAACAGGCTGCCGAGTGGGCTTCGTCCCCCACCACTGTCTCTGCCTCAGCAGCTCCGAAAGAAGTGCTATAGATCCATCCACTGAGGAACCAAGGGCCACAGAGCAGGCCCAGAAGTCTTAGCAAACCAGCAGTGCTCACCACTTGTGTCAGCAAAGGCTGGTGGCGACTGGACTTTCACTGCAAACCAGACACCCTGCTAAAAACTTCACAAGCGTCCTATCATTTAACCTCCCGACAGCTCTGTGAGATAAGCTATTATTGGCACTATTTTGTACAAGAAGAAGTAGGTCCAGAGGTGTAGGGGAGAAAGAAACTTCCAAATTGGAGTATCTCAGGGCTCTATGTTGGGTGAAAGGCATGTGTGTGTTTAGTGTGTACATGGCCAAGGGAGAAAGGGCCGCACTGGGGCTGGGGTCCCGCTCAGCTGGGAACCCACCGTGGAAAAACCCACATTTACACAAACGGATGCCACGGAATAATGGTTCATTCTTTCAAAGGGCTAACGGCAAGTATCCTATTTAAAAAAGAGACTTCCTCACAATCTTTCATTACCACTCCATTCTCATTCTGCTTTCCTAGACTTCAGGGCGGCTGTCACCCAAAGCGGGAAGGATTTGTGAAGCAGAATTTCCACCCAGTCTGCTTCAGAGGTGGCTCTGCCTTTGGAGAAGGACCTGAAGGTGTCGCTCAGGCTCCTGACATGACCACACCCTCCTCTCTGTTCACTTAAGTGTGTGTAAAAAGAGTGAATTAGTTCACACGTGTGGTTTTCATAAATGAATCTAAACGTATAACTTTTAAAAAGAAGGACATGTTGAGTTTGGGGGTAGTATTTCAACTGCAAGATCCACCCATATGGTGTTTACTTAAGTCATGATATGACATTTATTTAAAAGCCTAAAACTTTGTATGTATTATAGAAATGACTCTTGCAACATAAACCCACTGCAGAGGTGACCAGGACCTGCATTTCTGTGGGTGCTGGCCAGAGTTGGGACCCAGGGACCAGCGCTGACTCTGATGGGAGCTCAGCAGTGCCCCGCACCTGCGTGGACTGTGCCCTTAGGGACAAGTCTGAACCTGGTCCCTGAGCTACAGTGGATGTGTTGATATTATCACATAGGTATCAGTGAGCAACTAAAAACATTGCCAAGTGGTGAAATACTAGGCATGCTCAGTTGCTAAGTCATGCCTGCCTCTTTGAGACCCCATGGACTGTAGTTCACCAGGTGCTTCTTCCATGGGATTTCCCAGGCAGGAATACTGGAGGAAGTTGCCATTTCCTCCTCCAGGGGATCTTCCCAACTCAGGGATTGAACCCATGTCTCTTGCATCTCCGGCATTGGCAGGCAGATTCTTTACCACTGAGCCACCAGAGAAGCCCAAACTAACCATAATTGGGTGGAAATTGAAATCAGATTCTACAAAAGCAAACAGCTTAAACCAGCTTTGACCAGAAAAATCCCTAAGGCTTCTTAGAAAGTCAGAAGCACTTTGGCATCATCCTCTAATAGGACAAGGCCTTAACCGCTGAGGCCAAGAACATTGGCTAGAGGGCAGGCCACCTGGCTAGGTCACTCCATGACCTTCTGAGAAAGGCAAGGCCATTTGAATCTGACCCCACCTGAAACCTAGCTCAGAGTTTTGTCTTGGTCAGGAAAATTCTTCTTCAGTACCATCTCTGCACACCATCAGCAGAACAGAAGAGACACAGCAAGGTTTTGGCCAACTGAGACAACTCCTCAAATGACCTGGAGGATCAGCCCTGTGTTAATGTGAAGGTGAAACTCAGTGCAGGGAGAGGACAGATGGATGTGGAAAGGGAACAGTCACAGCACAAAGAAACTACAGTCTTTCAGTCTTCACACCAGCTCCTTCCACATCCTCAGCAGCCTAGACTGAAATTCCCTTTCAAGACAGACGGCATCAACTCCAAACTTCTTTCTGCAGCATGTAGATCAGGTGTCTCCTTTAACGAAACTGCAGCTGCTGTTACTGCAACCTTACCACACGGCAATAGTGTGTGTTAGCTGCTCAGTTGCACCTGACTCTTTGAGACCCCACGGACTATATCCTGCCAGGCTCCTCTGTCCATGGGATTCTCCAGGCAAGAATACTGGAGCGGGATGCCATGCCCGCCCTCCAGGGGATCTTCCCTCCAGAGATCGAATCCACATTTCCTGCACTGCAGGCAGATTCTTGACCATCTGAGCTACAGGGAAGTCCCATACCATATGTTGGGCACTGTGCAGATCAGTTTCGGCTCATTTAACCCTCAGGATGTTGCAGAGAGGTAGGCACCACATCCCCATTTTACAGATGAGAAAACTGAGATTCAGCGAGGTTAAAGTAACTCTGAAGGTCACACAGCTGGTTAGGGGCAGAGCAGGACTAATACTGGTCTGACATCAAAGTACATGTCCTGGATCTCTATACTTATCCCTCCTGAATCTCTGACATTACACCAAAGAGGAAAGGAAGGAGGGCAGGTTCCCGAGCACTGGCAAGGAGAAGCCAGCGGCAAAGAGGTGGACATTCCCCCTGGCTTAGGAGCAGGGCTCAGCTGGGTTGTGGGACAGAGAAGGTAGGAGAGGCCGTGGGACAGAGAAGGTAGGAGAGGCCTCTCAGAGGCGAGGAGTGTGGCTCCTCCCTTCTCCTATGATAACCGCACCAAAATAGACAGGGAGAGGCTGCCGGGGGTGTGGGAGCGCA